>PVLC010017184.1:0-34138 GCA_004027655.1 Graphiurus murinus
TAAAAAACAGGTCTGGGGAAGTAGCTTGGAGGTAGAATGCCCCTGGGTTCTATCCCTAGTACTACAAAAAAAGAAAAAACCTTAAGAGCAACCCCCTGTCCAGTCCATTTAGAGATTACACTCACTTGGGTTTTTGTTTTGTTTTGTTTTTGTGGTACTGGGAGCTGAACCCAGGGCACTATACCTCTGAATTACCCCCACAGTCCTACTTAATTTTTATTAATTTTGATACAAGGTCTTGCTAGGTTACCCCATGCAGACCTCAAACCTGCGATACTCCTGCCTCAGTGTCCCAAGGACTGAGATTATAGGCATTTGGCATTTGTATTTAAAAATGTAAGACAAAGGGGAGGGGTGAAAGGGAGTTGCTGATCAAAGGGTATAAAATTTCAGTTGTACAAGATGAATAAGCTCTAGAGATCTCCTGTACAATACTATACCAGTAGTCAATAATGCTGTATTGTACTTGTATTTGTTAAGAGTGTATATGTCCTGTTATACATTCATACAATAACAAAATAAGAATTTTCTAAAGAATTTCACTGCATTAGAAACAAATGTAATTTATATAGATAAATATGTATTCATACATATAAAATATATTAATACATGAATTGATGTGATTGGTATATTATATTATGTGTGTATTCATATATTGTATATTACTATTAAGATCATTAATTGTATTATTATACTAATATATTATGGTACCATAATGTATAGCTAATATGTTAGTTGATCATTTATTACTTTTACAACAAATATGTAATATATAATTACATAGTTAATTGATATATAATAATATGTATTACACACACACACACACACACACACACACATATACACAGCAGGACAGAGAGGGAGAGCCCAGGTGCACACATTCCGAGTCTTCAGACTAAGTTCTCTTTTGATGCTTTCCCTAAGATACCTCCAAGGTCAGTAAGATAAGTTTCAGTCTTAACTAACAGATGGGAAAATGAAAACAAAGGGCAGGGACATTATGCATATCAGGAAAGATCTAAAAGATAGATGTCTTTTGCTTCTCAAATTGGGCAGACAACTTCTCCCTGGGCTATGGGGACAATGAAAGGAGACTGCCTTCACTGACCCTCCTGGGCTCCCCTTCCTGCAGGCCACAGGCTGTGAGGTGCTCCTATGAGGCTGAGGTGTGGGGTGCTCACAGCTGTTCTGTCACTCCTCCTTCCCTCTGAGCCCCAGTGGCACCCATCCTCAGCACACAATGAGCTGGCCAAGCTTCCCCTGAGCAGGACGCACACAGCCCTGAGGGGAAAGGAAGGAGACACAGGCTCCACTAGCAGGATCAGGCACTATACTCTGGACAAGTTGATGTCTCTCACTAAAACTCTGTCATCTCCTCTTCTAAAACCATTATAGTAAAACCATATTATAGGATTTTTCAGAAGATTAAATGAGACAAAACATCCGAAAGTACTTAGCACAGTGGCCAAAGCATGGTAAGGAAATCGGTAGGTGTCCATCAACAGAGGAATGGATTACAAAATTATGGGATATCCACACAATGAAATTCTACTCAGCAACAAAGATCAAAATTATGTCATTTGCAGGAAAATGGATGGATCTGGAGAACATTATGTTAAGTGAGATTAGCCAGTCACAGTGAAGGGTCATATGTTTTCTCTCCTATGCAGAAGCTAGGGAGGAATAGGAATACCAGAGGGACTTCAGATAATGGAGGAGAAACTCCAGTGGAGGGAGGGAGGTGATCTAGGGGAAGGGGGAGGGGAGAATCAATGAAGGAAACACTTCCATTGACATTATTCACATATGTGAGAATACCATTGTCAATCTCAATACTCTTTATAGAGAAGGGGGGGATAGGGGAGGGAGCTGAGGGAAAGCTCACCAAGTGCTGTGTGTATGTCTGTCACTATCACTGTGAACTACATTCTGATGTGAGGCTACAATGCACCAATAAAAGTATTTTGAAAAATCAGTAGTTAAGACTATTCTCCAAGTCAATAGTTTAGCTTGAAGTCCAATGGATCAGAGCAAGAACTATACAAAACCCCTTTGGCTCCAAGGTCATAGTTCCTTGCCAAGCTTTAAAAGAAAGATGGCTCTACATAAGGGCCTACCTCAGAAAGTATGGAATAATAATAATTTACAAAAAGAACAGGGAGCCTCAGTTGTTAGCAGACGGTGGTAATGTCAACATAACTGAAGACAAAGCTCATAAAATAGAAAAGGGGTTGGTCAGCCAGGGAAACAAGCAGGGTGGTTATAAAAGCAAAAATAGTGGAACATTCCAAAGTGTGTTGCCCAAAAAAGATGGAACCTTAGCCAGTGTCCTGGTCCCAAAGGAGGCCAAACAACACCACTAATACACAGCCTGAAGTCGCTAATAAGACTCTAACCTTTGCTTGTTCCAAAGCCCAGGATTACTAAGTGGGTCCAGCTATAGATAGAAAAATAAAATAAACCACACAGACACTATATAAGCTGGGGCTGCCATAGCAAAACACTACAAATGTGTGTGGGGGGGGTAAACTCCATTATTTTCACAATTCTGGAGTCTGGTAGTCAAAGATCAGGGTTGGGCAATATCACATTCTGGTAAGGACTCTCTACTCTTCCTGGCTTCCTGATGTGAGGCTACAATGCATCAATAAAAGTATTTTGAAAAATCAGTAGTTAAGACTATTTTCCAAGTCAATAGTTTAGCTTGAAGTCCAATGGATCAGTGCAAGAACTATACAAAACCCCCTTGGCTCCCAGGTCATAGTTCCTTGCCAGGCAACTGCCTTCTCACCAAGTCCTCACATGGCAGAGAGGCAGCTCTGGTATCTCTTCCTCTTCTCAGAGGGGTACTACCGGGTACTCTCCAGTACTGGGGAGGCTGAGACAAGAGGATCGAAGGTTCACAGCCAGCCTCAGCTACTTAGTGAGGCCCTCCATTACTTAGCAAGACCCTGTTTCAAAATAAATAATTAAAAATAGGGCTGGGAGTGGAGCTTGAAGGTTGAATGTCCCTGGGCTTAATTTGCAGTACCGCAAAAAAAAAAAAAAAAAAAAAGGCACTATTGTCATCATAGGGACCCACTCTCAGGACTTCATCTAAACCTAATTGCCTCCCCAAACATCCACATTTGGAGTTAGGACTTCAACATATGAAAGGGGGGACACATCATTCAGTAAAACAGATAAGCAGAAAATGTCTTGTGACATATACTTTACCACTAAGAAATTGTTATCCTGCTCTTACATGTCAGTTTTGACAATTTCTTCTGAGTCCTCTGACTCAGTGGCATCAAAATCAAGCCTCAGTCTGTAAGGCCAAAAACCAGACTCTGCAGGGACACAGAGAGGCCAGGAGGACAAACTGCAAGCAGGGGAGGAAGTTTTCTCCAGAAAGTGACCAGCTATTTTAACAGCATGAATAATAGAACTTCTAAAGGGTACCTGGGAATCAAGACCAAAAATCAAACAAGGAAAGAGAAAGGTAACCTTTTTCAAAAGCATAAAAATTCGCAAATACAAATCACACCTACTAGAATGGTTAGACTTTAAAAGATAGATAATAACAAGTGTTGGCAAGGATGTTAAGAAATTGTAACCCTCATACTCTGCTGGTGGGCATATAAAATGACATAGCCATTTTGGAAGACATTTTGATAATTCTTCAAATGTTAAGCACATAGTTTCCATATAAAACAGATCTATGTTCTGAATGTTTATGCCCCGCCCCCCGATTCCTATGTTGAAATTCTAGCCCCCAAAGGCTAGGAGGTATGGGCTTTGGGAGATGCTCAGATTGTGGGGAGAAGCCCTCATGAATGGCAGTAGTGCCCCCGGAGAGCTACCTTGCTCATTCTGTATAGGGACACATAAAGAAAATGCCATCCATGAACCAAGAAATGGGCCCTTACCAGACTCTGAATTTGCCTTGAACTTGGGTCTCCCAATCTCCAGAATTATGAGAAATACATTTCTGTTATTTATAAGCTATCCAGTCTACAGCAATTTATTATAGCAGCCTGGACAGACTAAGACATTCAGCAATTCCACTCCTGGTTCTATAGTCCCCCAAAAGTTAGAACCTATGTCCACAAAAACACTGGCACACAAATATTCATAGAAGCATTCTTTGTATTAGCCCCAAAGGGCAAAAAACTAAAATATCCATCAAATAATGAATGGATAAATTAAATATGGCATATCCATATGGCAGAATATGATACAACATAAAAATAATTGAAGAACTGACACATGTGACAACATGGGTAAGCACAGAAAACATTATGCTAAGTATGACTGAGGTAAGGAAGGTGTACGCTGAGCTATGAAGGACCACAGAGTGTGTGACTGCATTTGTACGAAATGTTCAAAGTAGTCTAGGAGGAGAGAAATAGATTAGTAGTGGTCTGAGCTTGGGAGGGGTTGTGTGGTAAAGGCTAAAGGAACCAGGGGAGCCGAGCGTGGTGGCACACGCTTGTAATCCCAGCATTGGGAGGCTGAGACTGTAGGATCCGGGTTTGCAGCCAGCCTCAGCTACCTAGTGAGGCACTCTGCAACTTAGTAAGACCCTGTTTCAAAATAAAGAATAAAAAGTAGGGAGCCGGGCGTGGTGGCGCACGCATGTAATCCCAGCATTCGGGAGGCTGAGACCAGAGGATCCGGGTTCGAGGCCAGCCTCAGCTACCTAGTGAGGCACTCCGCAACTTAGTGAGACTCGGTTTCAAAAATAAAGAATAAAAAATAGGGCTGGGGGTGTAGCTCGGAGGTAGAATGCCCCTGAGTTCAATCCCCAGTACCGCAAAAAAAAAAAAAAAAAAAGTAGGGCTGGGGGTATAGCTCGGAGGTAGAATGCCCCTGAGTTCAATCCCCAGTACCACAAAATAAATAAATAAATAAATAAATAAATAAATAAATAAATAAATGAATGAATGAATGAATGAATGAACCAGGGCTCCTTTTTGTGGTGATGACAATGTTTTAAAATTGATTTTGATAGATATGCAACTCCAAATATACTAAAAGCCACTGAATCGTACATTTTAAATGGATGAATAGTATGCTATGTGGATTTTATATGTATATTATATATTACATTTATATATGTATATATATTTGAGAGTCTCATTACATTGTCCAGGCTAGATTTAAACTCCTGGGCTCAAGTAATCCTCCTTCCCGAGGCTTCCAAGTAGCTAGGACTATAATTACTTTGCCTGCACAAAAATTCAATTTTTTTAGACAATAAGTGTATTAAAATATATCTCTATTTTGCCTGGAAAGATTATTGATAAAAATAGTGACAATTTATCAGGTACCTAACATAGGTTAAACACTGTGCCAAGCAACTTTCCTATATTACCTCATTTGTTTCTGGTAACAATTCTATGAGGTAGATAGGAATAGTTAGAGCGCTCAAGTATTCCTTTGAATGCCTCATATTTCTCTATTTAGCTATGTAAATAAGCTGACTCATGATATAGAGAGAGGAGACGATGGCAAGTTCTAGGCTAACTCCACACTCAAAGGGAATAACACTTAGGGAAAGGCGGTAGGAGGAGTAATCACTAGAATTCCTTCCAGTGCCACTTCATGACCCCCAAGGGAGGTTCTGTGCATGTGGTGTACCATGGAGGATAATCAGAAGAAGGCAGTCTCAACAAGGAAGAGATCAGAGATTTATTCTTTGTTCCCAAAATAGATTACTTTTTTTAAATCCCACCTCACCTCACCCCCCAAAAAAGTACACTCGATAAATTCCAAAACTAATACGTATAGCTTCTAAAAAACAAACAAACAAACAATAAACTTTCAGTCAGGTGTGATGGCACATACCTGTAATCCCAGTGCTTGGGAGGCTAAGACAGGAGGGCAGCAGGTTTGAGACCAGCCTCAGTAACATAGCAAGACTCTCATCAATCTAGCAAGACCCTGTTTCAAAAAAAAAAAAAAAAAAATTAAAAAGGGGCTGGGGGTTTAACTCAGAGGTAGAATGCTCCTGGGTTCAATCCCCAGTACCTTACACACAAAAATTTTTATTCAGGAAATTCAAGAAGTATAAAGAAGGAAGTAAATGGCAACTATAACCAATACCAACATTTTGGTGTTGACCAGTAGTTAATGGCAAGTACTAAGCTATGTCAAATTTAATTTAAAATATCTGCCAGGTGTGATGACACATGCTTGTAATCCCAGTACTTGGCAGATTGAGACAGGAGGATTGCAGGTTCACAGCCAGTCTCAGTTACTTAGTGAGGCCCTCCCCAACTTAGTGAGACCCTGATTCAAAAATAAAGAATAAAAATAGGGCTGAGGATGTAGTTCTGAGGTAGAATGCCCCTGAGTTCAATCCCTAGTACCCCCCACCCCCAAATATCCAAGAACAAACATACAGAACAAACTCTGAAGTCTCAAGAGAGAAAAAATGTTGTAAAAACTCTAATCCTAAAACTTCAAACACAAATGTGGAGTAAACAAGCCCAAGAGTGTGGGGTGAAAACAAACTCAGAGAAGAGAAACAAGCTCAGAAAAGAGAAAGCTACTGCCAAAGCCCCCCCACTGACAAAGGTCTCACCAGAAGGGAGGAGGAAGGGTTCTCATTGTCTCATCTTCCAGTAAGGGAAACAAGCTTGTGCACCCACGCACAGGGGCAGGTCCCGCCAGGACGACAGAGAGCACTGGAGGAAAGGAGGACAAGCGCTAAGGCTGCCAGGCTCAGCTTTCCAAAAGGTAGCTGCTGGCCTGAGGGCAAACCAGGGCCCAGACTGCAGGATAGAACACTCTTCATTTGGTAAATACCTTATCCTAGCAGCAGGTGCCAGAGGACAGGCGGCAGCTGCAGACAGAGGCTGGCTCCTGATTCTCCAGGGCAAAGTTACCGAGCTGAGCCTCAGCCCAGCATTATGAGAACCAGGCTGTTTCAAAGAGCATGGGAGAAGTCCAGGTTGCAGCCAGGACTATTGATCCTCATTTGCGAGGCCTCTGAGATACTGGAGGGCTTTTGTGCTTTTCATGCAGCCATTTGCCAGGGGCTCAGGACATGAATGCCAACTCCCAGCAATACCTACCTAGCTCCTAGACTGCTCTGCAGTAGCCCAGGCAGTCTATCTCTGTCTAGCCAACTGCCAGCCATTTCCCCACCTTGCAGAGCTAGAACAAAGCCTAGGGCTACATTTTAAGTTGGATAATGTTATATAGTTTTTAATTTTTCTGAGTCCTTTCTTTCCAATTAACTTTGGGTTCAGCTAATTGCTAGGAAAGGGCATTTCTAAGGAGGAAGACAGAGGGCAGAATGACAAACTGGTAAAACCAAGACAGGAAAATGGTCATTCAGAGAGGTAGTGTTGCCTAAAGGTAATGAACAAATTTCAGAGCAAGCAACAACTAGGTTTAAACCTCAGTTCTATACATTATTAGTCCTGAGCCCTCCGGAACATTAACCTTCTTTCCTGGGTATTAAATAACACTCTGTGTAAGGCAGCACCCAGCATGACACCTGGCACGAATCGGGTGCTTAGTGAATAGCTATTATCATTTTGATAAGGGTTATCAAAACTTTACATAAGATATAAGATAGCCAAGCATGGTGGCACACACTTGTAATCACAGTACTTGGGAGGCTGAGACTGGAGGATCTGGGTTCGAGGGCAGCTTCAGCTACTTAGTGAGACTCTCCACAACTGTGAGACCTCGTTTCAAAATAAAGAATAAAAAATAAGACTGGGGGTGTAGCTTGGAGGTAGAATGCCCTTCCCTGGGCTCAATCCCTAGTACTGAAAAAAAAAAAAAAAAAAAGATAGAAGATGATGGGATCCGATGGGATCCATAATTTTTCATTCTGCAATTCTCCTCTTTTTTTTTTTTTTTTTGGTGCTAGGGATTTAACCCAGGGGCATTCCACCTTCAAGCTACACCCCCAGTCCTTCTTTTTATTTTGAAACAGGATCCTCCAAAATACTGGGATTACAGGCCTGTGCTACCATGCTCATCTCATTCTGTAATTCTTTAATGAACACCTGCTACATGCTAGGCATTCTTTTAAGATTAAGGATAAAAAGAATACTACAATTAAAGAGTACTTTTTCCCTTGTGAATTTCAAATCTTAGATGGACAAACTTACAAATGCATAAATTAATTATATATGTGACAGAAAAAAAAAACACATGATAGCAAAAAAAGAATGCAGGTGGTAGAAGCAAGGCAGAAACTACCCAGTCAATTATTAAGCTGCACTTAGTCACCTAAGTTCTAGTAGCCAGAGTCCAAGTACAGTTCCAAAACAGAAATAAAAGACTTCTCGTTCCCATTAAAAATTCGGAAAGTACACTTACCAAAAGTAATACAAATGTCCAAGAAACAAGCATATTGGAATATATTCAACTAGACTGGTAACTAAAGAAATGCACATTAACATGGAGAATTCAATTTCCCACCTGGGCAACTGGTAAAGACCAAAAAGAATTATAACACTTAGTGCCGGCAAAGATGAGCAACCAGACACCTTCAGCTCCTGCTAGCGGGAATGTTGGTTAGTGTGACCTTTTGGGAGCACAGTTTGAAACTGCTTGTCAAAATTATGTTAACATACTCTAAACCTAGACTTTCAGTAATGTATCCTAAAGAAATAAGATAAGCATTAAAATACAAATGTATAATGACAATTGTTTCAGGTTGTTTGTAAACCCAAGACATTTGAAATAACCCACATCTTCAGTAAAAATTTTCTTAAACAATATAGAATAAATCCATAGACAGAATACCACACTGCTTTCAAAAAATATCATAAGATAGAAAGATGTTCAAAATAAAGTGTTAAGTAGAGAAAAACCAGTTTGCAGAAGAGTATATACAGATCATCTCTATGTAAAAAGGATTTTTAAAGATATGTAGCCATGTGCATGTGTGCATGTGGGCATGTGTACTCACACACATGCACTACACATTGCTCTAGTTATCCCTGGGACTCTCTATAACTCATGAGTTTTACTGCATTCTTTGTACTTCTATGAATTAACTCAACTTTTCACAACTCTCATGTATTACTTTGTCTTGTCCCACATAAATCACATGTCTTTAGAAGGGAATGACATTGAGAAATCAAGGAACAATCTTTTTATGGCCTAACTATACTACTCTCCCAACATCCCCAGGTCAGAAGCAGGTTTCTAAATATGCTGAAATGTTTGCTTGAGATTTTAAATTTTTCTTTGCAAATTCTTTTATTCCATGGTCTTGCAAAACAAAATAAAGCAATGAAGTAGATCATTGCAAACTATTCTAGTACAATTAATCAAAACATTTTTGAAACTCTAGGGATGGAAAATTAGTCATCTAATGTTGTTAAGCATATATTTAAGCTACATTCAGTCCCAGTCTTCATCTTCACCA
The DNA here is from genome assembly GCA_004027655.1 of Graphiurus murinus. Taxonomy (NCBI): domain Eukaryota; kingdom Metazoa; phylum Chordata; class Mammalia; order Rodentia; family Gliridae; genus Graphiurus; species Graphiurus murinus. Next base: position 9,383 of record PVLC010017184.1, read on the forward strand.
AAAAGCCATTTGGTAGCTGTCATAACCCTCCTCCCCTTTCACAGAGGAGAAAGCTGAGGATTGGAAAGATTAGTAAGTCACTTCAGATCGCAGAGCAGGTGAGTGATGGAAGACTCTTCTTGGGGACTGCAGTACCTTCCTAGGGCTGTCATAATACAGCACCACAACTAGGCAGCTTAAAAACAGATATGTATTATCTTACAATTCTGGAGGCTAGAAGTTTGAAATCAAGGTATAAGCAGGACCACATCCCTTTGAATCCATCCTTCCTGGACTCTTCTAGCTTTGAGTGTTCACTGCCACCATTGGCTTGTAGATGCATCACTCCAACCCCTGCCTGTATCATCAGAAGGATATCCAGTCCCTGAGTGTCTCTGTCTCTGTGTGTCTGCTATCTCTTTGGATAAGTGATTCTAGTCACATTGGATAGGGCCACCCTAATGAAACATAATCTCACTTTGATTGCATCTGCAAAGACCCTATTTCCAAATAAGAATACATTATAGTACTGAAGTTAGGGCTTCAATGTATCTTTTTGGGGAATACAATACAATTCATAATGGGAACAAGTTTGCACTGCTTTCTTTAATACATACACCTTGCCCATAGTACCACAACCCTTAGTGTCTTGTCTGTGTTTTGGCAGTTGTTTTCCTATATCCTTTTACATATGAAGGTTGTGTGTGTGTGTGTGTGTGTGTGTGTGTGGCTGAAGACCGAACCCAAAGGTATTTCACCTCCAAGCAACACCCTCAGCCCTGTTTTATTTTATTTTATTTTTTGATTTGGAGACCTGTCTTGCTAAGTTTCTGAGGCTGGCCTTGAATCTGTGATCCTCCTGTCCAACCTCCCAGTGGAAGGCCATTGCCTTCTGCCTTTAGGTGAAACAAAATCCAAACTATTGAAGGCAGATGAGCTCATGTCCTCCTATAAGGCTCCACCTTCCACCTCAGATCCCATCAGTCATCGAGGGCATCTCTGAAGTTATTTATTCTCCTAGTTCAGGTTCTGCTCTTGAGTTAAAACACATTCAAGAGCTTTGTAAAGTTAAGAGCACTAGACAAATGTGAAGTCAATGAGATTCACTTCCCCAGAGCCTCCAAGTTAGTGCCAGATCAAACACCCCAGGAGAAGAAGGTGAAGATGTAATACTATTTTGATATGCTCTTGGTATAGATCATTGCCTTTGCAGTCTGTTTGAATCAGGCACCAGAAACAAGTTACTAATTCATCATCTCTTGACTAAACTGGTCACTTTTCCAAAAAATCTTTGGAGTTGTTTCCAAAAGCAGCAAGAGTGCTGCCAAAGCCAGTCATCAAAAGGCTATCATCAAGCTGTCCTGTCAACTGGTAGTTTTTAGGCCAAGGAGTTTGGCTCAGCAAATTGGAAAAGAAAGCAGAGCAAGGTCCCTGAGTGAGAAACAGGGTGCCCATTTATCTCACATGAGAAGACTTAAAAAGGGTTTATGTGTCTCTAAGCACATTCATTCTAGAGCTCTAGAATGCACTTTCCAACATGCTGGAAATGCCATCTGCAGGTACATTTGGAACAGAAGTCTCATCTCTCAGGCTACGTGGTTGACTCCATTGCAAAATGAGAAACCTGCAAAGGTGAGCAATGCCTCCCATCTGCCTCCACCCTCTGTCTCGGGGAGTTGACAACTCGCCCAAAGAGACAGCTGGGGCTGGGGTGCCTTTGCGGGCCCCACCTGTGCTGCGATCATATGCAAAATATCAGAGGCTCCCAAAGAGCTCAAGCTGTACCTTCTGTGGCAAGCATCCCGATGGCCCTGGCAGCTGACAGCAGCAGGAGGCTGTCCTTCCTATGGCCTTACATCTACACGGGCTGAGAATGGCTAAGAAGACAGGAGTAAAATTCCCTGTATCATTCAGCCTTGCCAAGTTCCCCATACACTCTCTACCTCCAGCATCTCCCTGCTTCCTGCTTCCCTCCATATCTTTCTCATTTATAAATTCCCTGCAATTTTTCTTTCTTTCCTTTCCTTTCCTTTTTTTTTTTTTTTTTTTTTTTTTTTTTTTTTTTTTTTTTTTTTTTTTTTTTTTTGGCTGTGCTGAGGATTGAACCCAGAACCTCATGCATGCTAGGCCTCTACCATCGAGTTATACCCTCCCTCTCCCCTGCTCTTTGATTTATTAACAACTCTGTTTTTTAAAAAAATATATAGGTTAAAAGTGATCACTGTCTAAAGAGGCATTCAGTGTACAATATGATAGCCTCTAGCAACATGTGACTATTTGAATTCCTTACAATTAAAAATCCAGTTCCCCGGTGGCTATTGTGACATACTCAATGGCCACATGTGGCCAGTGGCTTCATACAGTACAGCACAGACACAGAGCAGATCTACTGGATAGCTCTGGTCTAAAGGACATAAAGAAAATGTCTCCTCTCCTTCATCTGTCCCCCGCCTCTCTGCTGGAGCGAAGGCGACCCTGCTGCCAGTCTCCTTTGTATCCCTGCAGAGATCTTTTCTATGCCTAAGCCACTATGTGTGAATATGAACCTCTTTTGTTAAAACCAACAAGAAAAAACCACAAATGCTATTTTGCACCATGTTCTCTCCACTTAATGAACTTTGGCACTCACCATGTAAGTGTACAAATAGAGCTTCATTCTTCTGAGTGGGTGCATAGCAATCCATTGGCACACGGCCAAGGTCACAAGCCCACCAACATCCCCAGGCTACTCCATTCACCCCCACCCCAGGTCCTGCACCTTCCTTCTCAAGCATTCTCCTCCCAGTCTGCGAGGAAGGTCTTTACAGATGCAATCAAGATGAGGTCTCCACACACTCCACCTCTTTTCTGACTGTTTGCCCTAATAAAAACCTGGCTGTTCCCCAAGGAAGCTGCTTTTCCTACTTTTGAAGCAGAAGCAATTTCTCTCACCCCATGCTCTCAAAGCATCACTCCTCCTAGGGGCCACTTTCAAACAACTTCTCCAGCTTCCTTCCTCAAGGCCGCCACTTGCCATCAGACTCAACCACTCCCTGTACCTCCTTCTCCTCCATCTTTCTGGCTCTTCTCCTTCAGTTACTAGTGGCAACAGTACCTGCCTCATGGCCACTATCTTTATCTGCTCTCCAAATTCTACAATCACTCCTGGTGACTCCAATCCCAGATGTAGCATCCAGCCAACACCTGGCCTCACTCAAATCTTGGACCTTTCATGTCCACCCTAACTCAATCACCCACTCCACCCTGAATCTACACTGTAAAATGAAACACGTATTAATTATTGGCTTTCAACATCTCACTTTCAGATTAGGATCCTATACTAACAATCCTCGACCTAAGCAAGCCTTCTAACCTATGGTGACTGCTCATTAACCTTGCCACTGTCCTTCCACGCACCCCCATCTTGCCCAGTTGGAATATTCTGATCTATCTGTAGACTCTCCCCCTTGCAAACACACTTGAGTCCCTTCCCTTCATTCTATCATACAGGTTGAAAACCCAGACCATGAGAAAACCGATGGTCTTCCTTTTCCATATCTGTTATTCACAGAAAAGTGACAGATAAAATTTAGAGCTGAGCTTTTATAAAAGAATAACTAGTTGGTTGGATTAAAAAATGGCACAACTGCTATGGAAAACAGAATGGAAGTTCCTCAAAAATTTTAAGAAAGAACTGTCATAGGACCCAGCAATCCCACTTCTGGGTGTAAATCCAAAAGAATTAAAAGTGGGGTCTCAAGGAAATATGGGCATACCCAGTCCTCACAGCATTATTCCCAATAGCTAAGAGGTGGTAGCAACATAAATGCCTATGCATAGATGGATGGATACACAAGATGTGGTATATACATACAGTGCAATATTATTCTGCCTTTAAAGAGAAGGGAATGTTGTCACACACTCCAAGATGGACGGGCCTGGAGGGTAGCATGTAAAATGAAGTGAGCCAAAGACAAATACCATGTGCTTCCACCTGTGAGTTATCTACAGTGGTCAAATCCAGAGAAACAGAAAGTAGAATGGTATTGCCAGGGGCTGAGGGGAGAGAGGGAAAGGGAAGTGCTCCATGGGTATACAGTTTCAGTTCTGCAAGATGAAAAAGTTCTAGGGACACATTTCACAACAATGTTGATGCATTTAACCCTACTGAACCATACGCTGAAAATGGTAAAGATGATATCTTGCGTGTTTTTGTTTTTTTTTTTTTTATCAAAATACAGATGCAGCAAACAAAACAATTAGGGCTACACTCTGTGATGGTATAGAAGCAATGATCTCTCTTCTTCTAAGCACCAACAGCCCAGCAATCCACAGTCAAGATACACGGTCATCAGGAGGCAAGGCCAAGGAAGACTGCTAGTCTCCTTGCATTGGCAATTTCAAACTCAAGGTTCATTCTGAGGCTTTGGGTTCAGAAAAGAAAGGTAAGAGAATTTAACTAAAGGCTAATTGGATATTTCCAACTCCCTCTAATATTATTTTCCAGCAACCACTTGAAAACCAATGGTTTTTCTAGCTATGCCCTCTCATAACTTATTTATGCTCATTGATATGCAAGCATTGGCTTCTCAGTTGATGGTGATTTCATGAATTTTTAACTTAATCAGGGTGAGTCAGAGACTAAAACTTTAAAGCTGAGCTGGGTGTGATGGCACATGCCTATGATGCTAGTACTTGAGAGGCTGAGGCAGAAAGATTGCAGGTTTGAGGCCAGCTTCAATGAATAATGAGACTCTTATCACCCTAGAAAGACCCTATTTCAAAATAAAAATTAAAACATAGGGGTGGGGATGTAGCTCGGAGATAGAATGCTCCAGGGGTCAATCTCAAGTATCACACACACACACACACACACAAAAAAAAAAATCTTTAAAGCTAATCCTGTAGAGGACTGTAAATATCATTCTAATCCCTAGATTAAGAATCCCCAAGTGCATTCACTGGCATCAACACTAAACAACCACCCAGGAATTACTGAAGCATCATCTTTGAGTTTTGCCTTTTGGGTAATAATATTCACATGTTTTTAATAATACCTGTTGGAGATCATTAAGAACAGTGAAACCATCCAGGCATAGTGGTATACACCTGTAATCCTGTAATCTACTTGGGAAGATGAAAAAAGAGGATCACAGGTTTGAGGCTGGCCTTGGCAATTTAGAGAGAGCCTGTTTCAAAATAAAAAGGGCTGGGAGTATAGCTCAGAGGTAGAATGCCTCTGGGTTCCATCCTCAGTACCAAAACAAAGACGAAACAACTTAAAAACAAAACAAACTTAAAACAGTGAAGCCAAAGATATTTCTTATTATGGATCCTGATCTGGGAAAACCTCCAGGCTAACTGGTAAATGTTCACAGAGATCTCAAGACTCTCAAAAAACCACAATAGCCAGTGCTGTGGCACATGCTTGTAATCCCAGCTACTCTGGAGCCCAGGACAGGAAGGTGGCAAGTTCAAGGCCAGCCTGGGCAACTTAAAGGCCCCTTAAAACAGGGCTGATAGTGTAGCTCAGAGATAGAACCCACTTGGACTCAATCCCCAGTACCACAAAGAAAAAAAGAAAAAGAACAGCTATAATAATTTGTGGCTTTGTGATGAATATATATGAAAATCATTTTAGCAGAAAGGAAATCAGATTTAAAAAATAGAAGAGAGAAATTGGGAAATTGAACCCAATTTCTTCTGAAACTATAGATCAAATTCTTGATCCTTAACTCTAAAATAAAATAGAAAAGGCAGAGGAAAGAGCTTCCTCCTTAAATGCTTTATATTTATCCCTATATATGCAAGGCAGGTATGTAAATTTAAATTTCTAGAAGTCACATTTAAAAAGTAAACTAGAAAAACTGGTTTTAATAGTTTAGCAAATATAGTCAAAATATTCTGATATCAACATGTAATCAATATTTTCAACTTAGTAAAACGTTCACATTCTTTTTTTTTCTTAGTAAGTCTTTGGAACTTGGTGTGCATTTTATGCTTACAAAACATTTGTTTGCACAAGCCTCACAGCAAGTGCTAAAATACAGCACTAGTGGCAAGAATATTGGATAGTGTAATCATGTGTGTTCTTCTGATAAGACAGTGGGTAGCTCTTGAAATCCAAGCCCATAGCACTTTCTAGATTGTTTTTACTGAATGCCTCAAATGCCTACAAAACAGATTTCATGGACACACTAGCTGCTCCTTCACCTAGACAAACATTGATTCAACTTTGATCATTATGAAACCATCATTTGAAATTTTATAGCTGGGCATGGTGGCGCACGCTTGTAATCCCAGCATTCGGGAGGCTGAGACCAGAGGATCCAGGTTCAAGGCCAGCCTCAGCTACATGGTGAGGCACTCCACAACTTAGTGAGACCCGGTTTCAAAATAAAGAATAAAAAATAGGGCTGGGGGTGTAGCTCGGAGGTAGAATGCCCCTGAGTTCAATCCCCAGTACCGCAAAAAAAAAAAAAAAAAAAAAGAAAGAAAGAAATTTTACAAATTAATTTGCTATTATTATTTTCTTAATTTTTCAACCACAAATCAACACACTTTTAAAAATTAGCTTTATCCAAAATATCATCTGTGATATCTCAAGTTTGATACTTTGTATTTGTTAAAAGAGCTAATGCACATCAAAATAAAGACTTAATACATACAAGAAATTTTGAGTACTACCTAAGCCAAGAATGAAGTGAGCTAAAAATTTGTTCTGCTTAGTGAATTTGTTACAGTGTAGTTTTTCAGAAGTTTCCATTGGGTATATTCAATCTTAGACACATTGCTGTCTAAATCCCCTGGCACCAAAGAGAAAACCTCAAGCTTGGCATGTCTGAGTACAGTTTAACATCCAATTCAAGAGTATATACCTGGGCATCACCATTTGCTCACTTGTGTGCAACCATCCAAAAGCTGCAGAGATAGGGTAAAACTCTTGCTCTGATGCCCTAATACACACAAACACTGTACACATGCATACATATGTGAGTGTATACATACATGTGAGTCAATATGTATGTATTTGCATCTGTCTGTGTTCATCACAATAATTCTGTGAAGGAGAAATTGTTTTCCTGCTGTTCGAGATGAGAGAGTAGTCCCAGAGCTGATCTTCAAAACAAAGAAATCTGACTCTGGGGTCCAGGGGTGTCTCTCAGTGTTAGGACTTTTGCCTAGCATGAGTGAGGCCCTAGGTTCTAATCCCTAGCACTATACACACACACACATATACACACACACACACACACATATACACACACACACACACATACACACACACACACACACACACACACATATATATATATACATATATATATATGTGTGTGTGTGTGTGTGTGTGTGTATGTGTGTGTGTGTGTGTATATATATACGTATATATATATGACTCTGGAGTCTGTGCTCTTATTACCCTGGAGGCTACAAATGCTATAACGATGTGGAAGTTGGAAAAGATGTGTTTTATGGTCAGAAACACAAATCTCTCAAAGTCAAAATCTTCACACACATGATGAAGCAGCATCCTATAATACAAAGAAGATTGGAAGGCATATAGAATCATTAAGAATGCCTTCAAGGTATCTTCTATAAATTACAATGATGTGCTCACCTTACACAGAAGGGGAAAAAAATCCAAAAGAAGGTGGATTTCAATAATAAAGAGAGACGATAGATAGATGGGCAGGTGGGCAAATGGATGGTCAGAAGGATGGACAAGCAAACAAATATTCACTCTAGAGCAAACAGCAGGAACACAGAATTATAAAGGTGTCCCCATCTCTCTGATGAGCCTGGAAGAGGACTGTCACATGGTAGACACTACACCTGGTAGTAACCTGCCCTCAAAGGCAGCCTGGGGACCCAGTTCTCATTACAGGGACAAAAGCTGCAGGGTGATTTGTGCTGAGCAGCTAATTGCATGGCCTTCATTTGCAAGGCTTCTGCAGTCTAGAAAAAGGTAAGAATCCACTTACATGTACTCCCTATGGGCGGAGTGCACAGCGGCCGCGTTGCTGTAGCGCCACAGGACAATTGCCGATGACAGGACATCCAGGATGGCATCGAACTAGGAGAAGGAGACACGACTTTAGTGTTTTTCCAGAGTTAACAGGGCATGACTATAATGACACAGGGCCACCATAATGTGACTCAAAAGCTGAATGAGTTGCTTGGAGCAAAGAGGTTTCTGGATGTTTCCACGCAGCCGCTCAAGACCATCACTGTGCAGTAGCCTGAGGCACCTGAGTGCTGGCCTGGTAGCAGTGTCACGTCCCCTCTGGATTGGGGACTCTGCTATAAGCACTCTGGAAATTTGGGGTAGGGAATGGGAGGGACACTGTTCTCAAATATGATTTCCCCATGGCAAGCAAGATAATCTCAGCATTTTCCTGCACATCCCAAGTAAAAGATTTGAGGTGAGGATTTTCTTTGTGCCTTTCAATGGGACTGTGCTACCTGAGCCCAGGGGTGAGGGTGGGGTCACCCATGGGCTTCCGGAAGTCCACCAGCACTTTGATATTGTATACAAAATTCAATGCTTTTGTTTGAATGAGAGATGGAAAGGGAAAGGCAGAAGGGGAAAGAGAGGGTAAAAGAGGGGCCTGGGAAGGCTTACTAAAGTGAAAGGAGAGTGTGTCTGTGTGTGTGTGTGTGTGTGTGTGTGTGTGTGTGTGTGTGTGTGTGTGTTTCTGAGTGTGTGTATATATGTAGTGTGTCTGGGTATATTTATGGTGAGGTGTATTTTTCTAGACAGTCCATATCCTTCATAAGATTCTGAAAAGAATCTGCAATGCTCCCAAAACACTGAGTTCTGCAGAGTTTGGGAATAGGTACATACATCCTCAGGTACAGGAAACTCTACCTCTATGGAGGACCATATCAAACTTCTCATCAGAAAATTACAAGCTCTGGCACTCTATTATAGGGCTGTGGGGGAATGTCAACCAATTTTTCAATATACTAACCCTAACCCTAACCCTATCACAGGACCCTCTTTCTCTGGCCAATTTCCAGCAGGGGGCAGGCTGGGAACCCAGGTATCCCTAGTTGGGCTATGTTGGGCTATAGAGTGGCTTATCCCAATGTGAGTAGCCCTGATCATAACTCCCAACACCTCTGTCTACACCAACAAATGTGTCACTCCAGTGCAGGCCAGGCCTGCACACAACCTGGAAGGGAAAAAAGGCTAGAACTCCTAAAACACCCTCTCAAGCAACCACTTTACAGAAAATGCAGTTCTCCCACCTGTGATAGAGAAATACATGGTGTCATAGTGGTTTAATTCTACTAAATTGTTAACTTTTATAGAAGTTATGTGTATGTCATATGCTAGCCACCTTCTTATTTGCAAACTCAGGGTGAGACTCATGGGCTCAGGAAAAACGTGCAAAACTTCATGAAAGTACATTTCAGATTACTTACTGCAAACCCAAAAGCAGAGGCGCTGTACCTCATAACGGAGACAGCTAAAAAGAAAGAAAATATTATTCAGAATATTTAAAACCTCATGCAATTTCTCTCACTTGTGTGTAAATCAATACATTTGATACAGTCTTTTAACATCACAGGAAAAGTTCCAAGAGACTAAAATTAAAAATTAACTTTCCTAGAAAAATCTGAGAGTTTTAAAAAAGGGAAGAGTGAAAGATTTTTAAATTCCACCTGCAAAAAACTCCCTTCCCATCAGGGTCAAAAGCACCCAAGGGTCAACATCAGAATAAACATGCTTAAGCAGTTGCCAATCAAGTGACTTCTGAGACTGAGAATTTAGAAACTGGGAACAGAGAACTGGGAACTATAAAACTTTCAAAGTGAAACTGCAAAATGCCCAAACTCTTCCCATAAAAAGGTAAGTAGTGATGGTATCTAATGCACAAATCAATGCTAATGTAGGGGGAAAAGTCTTTTGCCAGCCAGAGTTTAAAGTGTAGAATAGACACCAATACTGATGTTTTAAAAAGTCACAAATGATCTCAGATTAAACAATAGATGTCTGGGTACACAGATGCCACAATTATAATTAAAACATTTTACCTGTATTCCAAAATTTGGAGTGCAAGACAATGGGGTGGTGCTTTTGCCTAATTGTGTTCTATGCCAAAGTCATGGCCAGTTTCAAAGACTGCCCTTAGTTTGACTCAGTAAAGGCAGATCTCCAAACACAAGCCATATTTAACTTGAGACACCTATCCTTCAAAGAAAGAATGAAACCCCCCCTGGGTCAGCAAAGTTTGTTGCTGGGACCAGGTGTTTCAAGTGAGGAGATGGAGAGGCCAGGGAGGAAGGTGCAGAGGTCACACCTATGTGGACTTCAGTTCACCCCAATAATCCGTGTCTTCATCTCATCTACAAGGTCCAGGAACAGGCTTCAGAAAACCATATTATGCTGTGTACCCCTGATCACAGTCACGAAGGGGTCACCTGAACCAAAGTGTATCGAACATCGCTTATTTTCTGTGTTTTAAGACTTGAGACCGTGGGAGAGCCCTGGTTGATCAACTTATGTAGTTAGGCTGGGTGTGGTGGCACACACTTGTAATCCCAGTACTTGGGAGACTGAGATAGGAAAATTGCAGGTTCTTGGCCAGTCTCAGCTACTTAGTGAGGCCCTTTGCAACTTACTGAGACCGACCCTGCTTCAAAATAAAATAGGGGTGGGGGTGTAGCTCGGAGGTAAAATGCCCCTGGGTTCAAAAAACAAATAATTAAAATAAAATAAGAATGTATGTAGTTAGAAGTGAAATTTGCAAACACTGAAGATGTCATCAGCCCTTGTTTGCTATAAAGACTGAGAAGCAGAAAGACAAGCATGGGGTACACACAGCCCTGAAGAGACAGAAAACTTGTCTAAGTATTCCCTACAACTCAGTCACACCAGTCCTCATGAGGTGTGAGGTGGAATACTGCCCATTAAACCCCTCACCTCCTCTGTTGGACATGAGCAGCTCTGGATATTCCTGCTATCAGTTCACTGGCCCAGGGAGAAGGGCAGAGCCAGGTGTGCACAGTCCCTAGCTATAGCTTTCTTGAGCAACACAGGTATGTGGTATAAAAGGATGGTGGGCCTTCCCAAAGAGCAGTAACTCATAGCCCACGTTGGCATGTGCAAAAGAGGCAGCTGATCCCTGGTAGAGCTGCCCTAAGCACAGAGAGGCCCTATAAAGCCAGCTTGCAGTAAGTGCCCAGTAACTGTTAACTAAGCATAATAAAATGTCATAGAGGTCAAAAAGGTATCTGGTTTTTTCCTTTACAACCTGTTTGTACAATATCTTAGCTGTGTGTGTGTGTGTGTGTGTGTGTGTGTGTGTGTGTGTGTGTGTGTATCAGAAGTGGAAACCTTTTAACTCCCACTAACATCTTGCACAGACTCTCAATATCTAGAACAGATTAAAGAGCTGCCAGACCCAAGCTTCCACTCTGTCTCCACCTGCGCTCTCTGGCTTGGTTACCATAGACCAGGCACAGCTGGAGAGGCGCTCCCCTCCCCATGCCATCATAGAAGTCCACCTGCTTAACAAGTGGTAAATCATGACTTTAAAATGCTTGCAAGTGAGTTATTTGGCAATACTACACATTTGTATAACGTAAGATACAGATTTCAAAAGGAAGAATGCCCACTTGATAGTGAGAAAAACAGGAAACTCACATCATGATTGGGAATCAAACAAGGAAAAGACCACTGAACAGCAGACTCCTGGTTTCACAGGAATCTAATGTCCAATACTCTTGGAATAATACAGTGTGAGTGAGCTAAGCCCACCCAGTATGGATAACCTGGAGCACACGTGGAGTATTAACATTCTGTCCCCTGTGCACCAAGGAAACTGCATGCAAGAGGACTCCAGGTTGCCTCAGAGTCCTTAACAGAGATGTGTCATTTACTTATAAATTGCCTCAATCTAATTTCCTTGATGTTATGGAAAGAGAGAGATGCCAAAAATTGCATGGGGAGTCAAGCACTCACTGAAGGGCCCTCCTGGCAGCCTTAGCTCTGGCAGCATCCTCTGTGGATAGTTCCCGGGCTCTTGCTATTAAATAACAACAAACAGTCATTAGCACAGGACCCGAATCAGAATCAGAGAGTTCAGATGGGCTTTTAGGAATTTATGGAGAGTGTCAAATAACAACTTCATTTTCTTTGGCCCAAAATTTACCACAATCCCATCCTAATACTAGGATAAGAATAAACTCAACAAGCCAGGCATGGTGGCACACACTTGTAATCCCAGCATTCAGGAGGCTGAGACTGGAGGATCTGGGTTCGCAGCCAGCCTCAGCTACTTAGTGAGGCACTCCGTAACTTAGTGAGACCCTGTTTCAAAATAAAGAATAAAAAATAGGACTGGGGGTGTAGCTCGGAGGTAGAATGTCCCTGAGTTCAATCCCCAGTGCCACAAAAAAAAAAAAAATTAAAAAGAATAAACTCAACAGAAAGGGTCACATATCAGTTTAGACAGCTCCTGTCCCCATGAAAAGATAGAACAAGCCATGGGGCCTTTGTTTTGTGGTGCTGGGGATTAAATCCAAGGCCTTATGCATGCTAATCAGTATTCTACACTGAGATATTTCCAACTTCCTGCATACTACAAATGGGTTCTATTTGGAAAATAACAGACCTAAGCCAGGATGATGTGGTAGGGGCCTCTGACGCTTCATGCACAGGTGACTGAGCATAGCCAAAAGCCACGATAAGGGCAACCAAGTTCAATGTTGCTTATAAGGCAGGTGCTGGATTCAACAGTGGACAACAGACATGGGTTCTGTCAACCCCCAATAATTATGCTATAAACTGGCAATATCTATGAAGAGATGGGTAACCAGGCAGCCATGACGCAGAGCTGTATGAAGGTAGAGGCAAGGGCCACAGAGCTGAGGATAATGTAGTCATCGAAGCTGTCAACACATCTGTGCAGGGCCTATTTAACACCCTGTGGCTGCTCTGAATTGGAGCACCTGACTGACTGTTGGCAACATCCAACTTCATCTGGAGAGTACTGTTACCAGAATCCCTTAGGGAAGTCTTCAAGAATGTTTCTACTCCTCACATTTGAACCTGATTCCATCCCTCATAACTCAAATATGCATTTGTGGGACTAGTGGCCACCAAGAGCCTAAGAGGCAATTACAGGCTATGGGGAGCCTTATCCAGCTCTCCAGGGAGCTGTGGCCTGGGCTTCCCACCTCTTCCTCCCCCACAGTGAAAGTGGAAATGCTTTGCCATCTGATTAGCCTGAAATTACACATCCAAAAATGCATACTTGGGATGGGTGGAGATGGGACAAGCTTCTCTCTTTCCTCACTTTTTTTTTTTTTTAATTTTGAAGTAAGATCTCACTAAGTTGCTGAGGCTGGCTGGTCTCAGCCTCCCAAGTACTGGGATCACAGGCATGTGCCACAATGCCCAGCACCTACTTTTTTCTTTTTACTAAGATGCAGTATCCTTAAAATGTGCATAGGTAACAAGAAGATGTATTGAGACTGGCCCAGCATCCATTCCCCCTCCCTGTGGAAGAACCCTGATTTTCCTCTGGGGAACCTTGCATGCTCGACCCTCAGACTAAGTGATGCAGGTAGAATAACATTACCACCACTCTGGTATATCCTATTAACTTGTCCCATGTTCAAAGCTATTGATTCTAAGATGGTACAACTCAATATGAGCCAAGTCAGAACCTTTCCCAAGTTTTTTCTTTGCTGAAAACACTGGGAAGGGAATGTCTTTTTAAGAGGCAGTTATATGGTTGGTAGGATGAAGACAGGAGCTACAGGTAGTGATTTCAACATAGACGGATGGAGACTGCCTCCAAATGAAGCCAACACAGAGGAAGTGGACATTGAAGATAACAGGCAGATCAAAGCCCTAAGAATATCAACTGAACCTCTGAAGTCAAACTTACCTAAAATCTATTCCTCTATTCCTCAAATATGTTCACCCAGTAATTTCTCAAATACAGCACTTGATAATTTTCTTTAATTTGCTTAAGCCAGCTGAGTTTCTATGACTTGATAGCCAAATGAGTTTCAATACATTATAGTTTGACCTAACAATCCCATGTTCAATAATTTCTTTTAATGTCTAAGAAAGGGAAAGACACTATACACAAAAGGTTCATAATAAGTTCATGTGATTTATAACAGCAAACTATTGGATGCAATAGAAATGTCCAGTAGTAGGACAATGGTCATGCATGGTCTATTGATGAATAGGCTACATGTAGCTATTTTTAAATGTGTATATAGAGTACTGTTGCTTGATGTGCTATATTGGCATAGTAAAGAGAATAATGATACTGATAATAAACAGACAAATGGCATGTTGGGTGATGTGGGCATTGGATACCATGGGAAAGGATGGGTCTGGGGTGGGGAATTCTGGCTAGTGAAGGTGAAAACTGAACGGAGAGGTCAGAAGAGGCTTCACCAAGATGGTGATATTTAAACAAAGACTCAAAGGAAGTAAGAGCATAAGCCAAACTGGAAAACATTATGTTAAGTGAGATTAGTCAGTCACAAAAAGTTAAAAATCGGATGCTCTCCCTAATATGTGGAAGCTAGGGAGAAAATGGGACATAAGAGGGACTCCAGAGGAAGGAGAATCCTTAGGTGAACAAAGAATTTGACTTAACGGAAGATGAAGGGGGTAGGGAGGACACCCTAATGAACATGATGTACTTTCCATGAACACATCTAAGTCAATCACTAAACTGACCTTGAGAAGGAGGGAGGAGGAGGGAGTGGGGCGGGAATTGGGGAAGGGTTAAATGAGAAATGTGTGCATGGATGTCTTTACCTATACTAGCTTGTACCTAACAGAGGTGTATGGTTACAATGCACAAATAAGGGAAAGATGAAAAAAAAAAAAAAAGATTTGTTTAAGTTACACCCGGAGATTTTGGATCCACGTAACTCGGAGCCCACTTCTATTAACCTGGCAGAAACAGCTAAGACATTGTAGATCGGCTTCAAGCCTTGGTCACTACCTGGCCCTCATTTACCTCCTTGCTAGGAGGAGCTATCGTAGCAACAGCAATAGCCATTCTAGGTTTATGCATTCTACCACTTGTTGTACGCCTTGTGATCAATGCCTATGTCAGTATATGAGCAGATTTACATGGAATAAAAATGCAAGCACTGCCTCGCACAGGGCCTGGTAGTCAACGACGGGTTCGATTTTCTCAGGGCAAATCAACCTAAGACAGGGCTCGTTGAATGATTCATGGAGACCCCATGACGGGTAAGATTAAGCACCTGGTAGGAAACGACCTAAGACAGGCACAGTCCTTCGTGCATTTTAAAATAAAAACGGGGGAGTTGTGGGAGCCCAGCTGGGCCTATCCCCCCTGGCAGTTGCTATCTGCATATATGAGCAATTATACTGACTCTTCTGCTATGGCTACATTGGCATCTCAAAGTCTGGAGATTGCCCCTAGGATGCTTCTTAGAAAGTAAATATATGACTCTAAAGGAGTACGGTTTTATGACTCTAGAAAGATTGTTTTACCAGGCTATGTTAAGAATGTGGGCTATACATGTAAAACAAAGAAGTGGTGCTGTTTGTGATCTGACAATGATTGATATCTCATAAATGTCTATGTAACCCTGTTGTACTCAAGAAATGTATAAAAAATCCATGCTGAAAATATAAATAAATTTAAAAAAATTTTTTAAAAAGTATAATCAGTTTCCCCAACACTAAAAAAAAAAAAAAAGCATAAGCCATGCAGTTGCCTAGAGAAAGAACTTTCCAAATAATGGAAAGGCAGTACCAAGGCCCTAAGGTAGAGCCTCTGCATGTCTGAAGCCATGTAGGCTAAGGCCAAAGAGAGCAGGAAGATTATTACATGGGATATCAGGGAAAGATGTCTCACTTTATAGTACAATTGTGTTTTTAAAATGCAGCTAGAACATACTACTGTTATCATTTGAGGGTTGAGAACATTTGAGTGTTCTTTCTTTTCTACTCCTTCATTCGATCATCATATGTAACCATTCAAATCCGAAAAATAAATAAAAAATATAACCAAAGGTCTAAAATGAAAATAGCAAAAGCCAGATTCTGAAGCACATCTGGGAGCAAGCTGCATTGGAAGCTAATAGGAAAGCACATTACCATGTGTGTCTTTTTATGTTGACATTTCTGAAATTTATCTTTTCTACACTAAATCACCTTCACAATGGGTTACTAATGGTCCGAAGAGTTAGAAGTGGTGGTACGATGGAGGGCCAGGCAGGTTAGGATGTAGAACAGAAGCAAAATGTCATTCCCAGTCTGAGAGACCTCCTGCCTCCCAGGATGCTGTTGTCCTACACTCTACTTTCACTTACAATCCCAGGGGGGTAATTACAGCTACACTCCCAGAAGCACGCACAACAGCCGTCTTGAATAAATATTTATACAGGTCTGGTTAAGAGACCAGATCTTTTTTAACTAAGTCACGCAAGGCCAAAAAGTACACTGGCTGGAAACTCAAATCCAAACAGAAAGACAGCTGGAAAATGAAGGGGACCCAGGCAACCCATTGTTCAGGCAAAGCCAAATGCAAACCCGGCAGCTGAGTAAGTAGGGGCTTGGAGGGAGAGTCCTGGGAGGTTGAGACAAAGGACCTTGGAAATGCAGAGAGGAGCATGCCAGCAAGACAACAGGGGATCAGTGCAAGAGCCCCTCAACAACATTAAACAAAGAATGCCATTTCAACTGCCAGCTAGATTTACAGCAACAATGAGGACCCATCTGTCATTCTCTCCAAAGCAGGCAATAATTATCTTGAGCCTTAGCACTCTTTAGCAATACCCCAGGCCCCATAACACCTCCAAGTTGTTAAATTATGTGACCAGTAAAGCTCTGTTAATAAATCAATCCCACTTTAATTAGACCGACTCTATCACTCAGATGCCTGGCAGCCACCTCACCCACAGCCATGGAACTAACTCAACTGGAGGCCGGCTTTCCAGCACCCACCTGCAGTCAGACGTTCTCTCGCTGGGAACCTGGGCTGCAGAAGGGGCAGTGGGCTGAAGAAGGGGCAGAACTCAGATTTTACTTATCTATCATCTAATTCTCTTCAACAGAAGCTGCAACAGCTTCCAGATTCTCTGTCCCACTCAAACAAGATTATCGTGTACTACAAAAGTTAGTGACAGGTTGCTGAATTCAGTGGAGGGGGAAAGCTGTTTAAAAAACAAATCAACAAAACTGATTAGCCTGTGAAACTACTCATCCTCAGCTGCAGCACAGTGACTCAACCTTTTATTTTTATCTATTTAGAATAGAATTTGCAGAAGGGATACTCAAGGGTAAAATCCAGGCGGTTTTGATTGGCATATATAGTATTACTCAAATATCAGAATTGGGCAGGTTTTAAATCTAGAGACTTTGCATTCAACAGAAACAAAATAGGGCCTGAGTGTGTACTTAGGGGCAAGAGACAGGAGAATCACAGGTTTGAAGACAGCCTCTTACAGAGACCCTAGGCAACCTAGCAAGACCCTTTTTCAAAACAAAAAATTAAAGAGGGCTGAGGGTATAGTCAGAGGTAGAGTGTCCCTGGGTTCAATCCCCAGTACCACAAAAGAGAAGAAAAAAATAAGGACAAGGGATGTAGCTCGTGGTAGAGTGCTTGCCTAGCATGTATGAGACTTAAATAATGGAGGAGAAACCCTAGTGGAGTGATGGAAGGGGGTTAGGGAAGGGTGATGAGGGGGAGAATTAATAAAAGAAACACTTCCATCGATGTTATATACATATGTGAAATTACTGATGCCAATCTCAATATCATGTATGGGGAAGGGGAGAGTAGGGAGGGAGCAGGAGGAGGGGGAAGTTCACCAAGTGCTGTGTGCACACATGTCCCTATCACTCTCAACTATATCTTGATGTGAAACCACAATGCACCAATAAAGGTATATTTAGAAAAAAAAACACCAAGTAACAGTTTTTTAAAAATCAACTTGGGCTTTTGCTTCTGAAAAATGGATATCTACCCACCTGTGCTGTCCCCTTTTTATCTCAGCCACACCAGCTCTGCACTTGGATAAGGTGTGAGCTCCTGGACACCTCCTTCTCCTGCAGCATTAAGGCCAATCTGCCTACTCAGCCCCTCTACTGCCTCGCCCCTGTGGTACCTAGCTGACCCCACAGGCAAGCATGGGACCACAGACATAGCCCACAGCAGCTTGAGGGAAAGATCAGTCGTTTGACCTCCATATCTGGCAGGCTCTAGCAAAGCACCTGCCAAAGATGCCAAGTGCTACCTGAACAATGGGCTCCAGCATTTCCTCCTATAGGGTCTGGCTCTAGCAAATTACATCAAGTGGTACCCTGCCATGTTCTCAAAGCCAAAAACATTCTTTGAGAGAACTTTGTCTTTCCTAGACAACCCTGAGAACTTTTCATTAGCCCCAGGCAGGCTATTGGCACTGCAGACAGGCAAACAATTGCCAAGATCCCTAGGAGGAGGGCCATGGGTCTCTGCTTCCTCTCTTTCATATCACCAAGAGAAAGAAATTACTATTGCTACAGGGGATGGGGTGGTGGTGAAGGGGTGCCACTGGATTGTGTTCTGGGCCACATTGCAATGAAGCATCTTTTTGCACTAAGATTTCTAACAGGAAACAACCACCAAAATACCTCCCAACCTTGCCTCTGCCTGTAGCTCTGCCCCGGCCATTCTCAGCACACAGCCAGGTTGCTTTCCTAGCTGTCACTCCATATGAAGACCAGCGTCCTTATAATGAAGGAGGCCCCCATTCTCTGATCTCCTCCCCTACAAGCCGCAGCTGCTCAGTCCACTCCAGCCATTTGTGCCTCCCCGCTCCTCCCACCCCACGGTCAGGTGCTCCTTTGCCTGGAGCAGACTTGCCCAGAGGACCCACTGAGCCACCCTCTCACTTTCTCCAGGTCTCTGCTGCAAGCTCAACTTCCAGGCCTGTCCAGACTGCCCTATTTAATACTGAAACCTGCCCAGCTCCCCATCTTAGCTTTCCTTTATCTTCCTCCACATTTTTTTTTTATCCAGAGCACGTATCTTCTGCCACACTATCCATTTCACTTATGCATGGAAACATGATGAATGGTGTGTCCCATTGCACCCTCTACCCATTAGAACAGAAGCACTACAAAGGCATCAGCTTTGAATATTTGTTCTCTAATGTCTCCCAATGTCCAGACCCATGCCTGAATGCTTAGGAAGCAATCGATTTGCTGAACCAATAGCTAGCTTGATTGACTGGAATAACAGCTTGCCAGGGAACAGAATCTTCAGGGAGAAAGTAGACAAGATAAGGTGTTCAAAACACCAAGAGGCCCAGTTGTATTACCAAGCAGCCACTCCCTAAACAAAAGGAGCTATCCTTTGTAAGCTGCTGCTGCTGCTGCTTCTTTTTCGTCTGTGTATTTCTTTTTCTTTTTTTTTTCTTTCTTTGTGTGTGTGTGTGTGTGTGTGTGTGTGTGTGTGTGTGTGTGTGTATTATTGGGAATTGAACCCAGGGGCATTCTACCTCCAAGTAATACCCCCAGTATTTTTGATTTTTTATTTTGAAAAGGGGGTCTCACCAAGTTATGATGTACTAGTCTCAAACCTGTGATCCTCCTGCCTCAGGCTCACAAGTACTGGGATTAGAGGTATGTGCCACCACACCTGCTAGACCATTCTTTTCAGGAGAGCTCTGAAGCATCTGCAAATGGCAACGACCTAGAATAGGGTGATGGAAAGAGCAAGAACAGAGCAGGGACAGGAGTGCACGCCTGTAATCCCAGCTCTTGGGAGGCGGAGGCAGGTTTGGAGCTAGCCTCAACAACTTAGCAAGGCTCTCTGCAACCTAGTGACACCTTGTTTCAAAATTAAAAATAAATTAATTTAAAATTAGGACTGGGGATGTAGCTTAGAGGTAGAACACCCATGGGTTCAATCTCCAGTACCAAAAACAAAAACAACCACAACAACAACAAAAAAAATCAAAAAACAAGAACAGAATAGTAAAGTGAACAAAATCACAGAGAGTCTCTAGTGCAAACCAGGGCATCCTATGCTAGTTCTGCTCAGCATCACATGGAATGCAAATGAACCCCTTTTCACAGCTGGAAGCAGAGTTACTGGAACATGGGCAGAGTGCTGTCACTTCACAGGGAGAGAACTGAGTACAGATGTCTCACACACAGGAGGCATCAGCCCAGGGACAAAGAGCCAAGACTGGCGGTGTTTTTGTTTGTTTGTTTGTTTTTTTCTGGTACCGGGGATTGAACCCAGGGGCATTCTACCCCCGAGCTTTGCCTCCAGCCCTATTTTTTCTTCTTTATTTTGAAACAGAGTCTCACTAAGTTGTGGAGTGCCTCACTAGGTAGCTGAGGCTGGCGGCGAACCCGGATCCTCTGGTCTCAGCCTCCCAAATGCTGGGATTACAAGCGTGAGTCACCATGCCCGGCTCAAGACTGGCTTTTAACATGGAAATTTCTCCCATACCACAGCATGCTTTCACTTTGTTCTTCTGCAGGCCAGGAAGAAAGAGGAAGAAGAGCCCTTGAGGCTGGTTCCTCAACGTTTATGAACACTCATGGACTGCCTTCCGTGGAGTAAACAATTCTCCCTCATTGTTGCTACATCCATTTCAAAGCGTCACTGGCTGGAACTAACAGTAGGCATGAGGTTCTTGCTGACTGTCACTGGTGCATTTCTTGGGTTTTTTTGTGTTTGTTTGCAGTGCTGGGGATGCAGCCCAGAGTCTCATGTATGCTAAGAAAGTGCTCTACCACTGACCTATACTGCAGCCCCACACATGCACATTTCTAAGAGTTTTACACATAATTTTATGCTGCTCTGTGTTGTGCTTTCCCATAATGTCAGCACAGCTATCAAGGAAGTAGCCCAGTGCCTGTGGGAGGCAGCCTGGCTAGGCATCCTCAGACCTCACCCAGCCCATCCGCAAACACCCCGTCCAGACCAGCACAAGTGGCCTCAGCTCTCCAGTGGTTCTTTCATTCAGTAAACAAATGCTTATTGAATCCCTAGTACATGCCTGAATGTTGTTCGCATGAGCTGAGGATAAGCAGTTATTTGCCTAACAATTGAGGAAACACACTTCTAAAACTCTGATTTTGCCAGGCATAGTAGCACACACCTGTAAGGCCAGTGTTTAGGAGGCTGAGATAGGAGGATGAGCCAGCCTCAACAAAATAAAAACTAAAACGGCCTGAGTGTGTAGCTTGGAAATGGAGTGTCTCTAGTTCAATCTCCAGTAAAGCACGCGCACACACACACACCCCTGACTTTCCTTTAATTACAGAACACTGCTATATTAGCCTAGTGAATAAAGTATAAACATAGAGGGAAAAAATGTAGAACAGAACTTTCACATCGCATCTTCTTCAGCCTTCTCTCTGGATACTTGTGTGGTTGCTGGGAATTTAAAGTTTGTTTCTAGGTAAGCTCTCATGCTCAGGCCATTATTTCTGACTTGACTTGGCATCTCTCCTCTGGCACCCAGAGCCCTGTCTCTTGCTTCCTTCACCTTTCTGCACACAGAAAAGATCATGTCTTCTCCTAATCAGCCTGAAATCAAGGCTTACAACACATTGGTCTCTGTCCCCAGGGCCCATGAAAGCACAAGTACACTGTTGGTGCTTCATAAATGCTTGTGAAACTAAACTGAATGAGACTTGGGAAATCTCTACCCAATAACAACATCTAGTTTTTAAGGTGCAAGAGTTCACTCATGCCAGCACCTAAAGCTTATGCTATGGGCACAGCATGGATATTGTCATCCAATCTACAGGCCTTCTTGGCCTGGCCCTGCTGGTACCATACCACACATCAAACCTCTTTGGTTTAAAGCAGCTAAAGGAAGATTTTAAAGAACACAACATATTGCAAGGAAGAGGAATATACTGAATAAGTCTGGAAAGACTTGGCTTAAAGAAATGGTGCTGAATAAATATTTACTCATTTGAGCTGAATCAAAGTCATTAGAAGATCATTAACATTATCACTCAGGGAATACAAGTTAAACACAGTAGAATAAAGCCCTTTTCTCTCCTTCCTCCCACCACTTTTCTATACAAAACCTAGCAAAGTAATAAGAATATTGGAAAATTAGGGAAAGAACACATTGACCAAAGAAACTGGGGTGTATTTTGCCCCTCCCAGCCCTCACTTACAAAGGATATCTACTAAATACATCAAAATGTAGACTATGCTAAAGGAAGATGCTAATAGCTAATAACATACTTCAATCAAATCCTAGGTAGCATTTAGGGTTTTCCACAATCAAATGGCACAACCCATCAACAGCCCAAGCAACAACCTCTTCTGTACAGTAGCTAGTGTGGGGGAGCTGCAGCATCTGCTCTCCAACCCTTTCCTTGTATTTCACATACTACATAGTAAGGAGCAAAACCAAAGGGGGGATTGCTGAAAGAGCCACTCACATTAGAACCAGGCAGTTGGGATATTGATGCTATTGTCAACAAGGGAAGTTGGGGCTCCCCATCAGATAGGCAGTCTGTTGCTCAAAAGCCAGGGAGATGGCATCCACAGAAGACTGCTGAGATCGGGTGTAAGTACTCTGAGAGAGAAATACTCAAAGCTGCCTGCTGCCCTCTTCACACCCAGCTCTGCCTAAAGACATGATGATTTGAGGGCCCAGCATATTGGCAGACAGGGAACAAATTAAGAAGTGAGTTCAGCAAAGCCACCCAACACAATGTCAATATACAAATACCGGTTATTTCCATATTAGCCACAAACAGTAAGGAAATGCAATTTTAAAAGATTCTATTTCCAACAGCATAAAAATCAAATACATAGAAATAAACTAACAAAAGTGTGGGAGAAATTAGACTAAATTTGTGAAAAGATATACCATGTTTATGGAGTAGAAGATTCAATATTATCAATTGAAATTCCAGCAAAAATTCTCAAAAATTGGGAGAGAATGGATAATTCTAAAGCTTTCCACATAAGCTTTAGAATTATCCATTCTAAAGTACCACAATCCCCAGTACTGACAAAAAAAAAAAAAACAAAAAACTGGAAGATGGTCACCATCAGATACTGAGATTTACATATTTCAAAGCTATAGTAAAAATTGCAGAATGGTATTTGCATAAGGATAAACAGACCATGAGACAAAAGAAGATCCACATATATGGTCATTTGATTCATATGTAAGAAAGGTACCCCTAAAGTATACCAGAAAAAGAATTAGTGGTTCAATTAATGGTTCTCAGCCAATTGGATTTTCATATAAAATGATTCAATATTGACCCTGCCTCATACCTTACCTCACTACTTATAATAACAAGTAAGCTGTAGATATAAATGTATAAGCAAAGGATAACATGACAGATATCCAAAATATACTATTGAAGAATATTTTCACAATGCAGAGTACTAACCACTATACGATCATGGTGCGCCACCAGCCAAGTGGAGAATATTTTCATAATCTTGGGGGAAGAAAAAGATTTAAACAGGACTAAATGCATTCATCATAAGGGAAGATAGTAAATAGAGCTGCATTAAAATAAAACTCCATTAAAAGAACAAACAGCAAGCAATCGAGTGTGAGAACATGTTTATAATACTTATAACCATCAAGAGACTTGTACCCAGAACATATAAAGAAGTTTGACAAATTAATAAGAGAGAGAAAAACAACCTCACAGGAAAATGGGCAAAATATGTATGGCTCCACAAATCAGTTATATGTGGTTGCTTGCCATCATAGACAAAATGAACTTGGCCAAAAATAGCCTGTGCTGATGAGATTTGAGTGGCTGATGTTTCAGACTATCTAGATCTACTCTCCACCTATACAGTAACAAACAAAATAGACTCACTATTTGTCAACATCTACAAAATAAAATTAAAATTAAAAAATTAGGAAGCTCCCCAAATTAGAGTCCCTAGGATAGCATGTTCCTTTATTGGACACAAAGCCTTTTCTTCCTAGTTGGGGATGATGCAAATGGAGAATCAAGGGGAGGAGAAGGAACAAATTCAAATATTTTCAATGATATAATTGTTCTGGGCATTCCCTGGGTAAATAAAAAGGTCAGAGGACATTCTGCAATGGATAAAAAGATTGGGTCTCCATTTGACTACATCATCTTCTCTATTAGGGTTTGAAAACTTATAAAAGAGAGGGGTCTCTTTTTTTTTAAGGTTCCCACCATATCTGAGGCAGTTAATCACATAATCTTAACATTCTTCTAGCTTAAAAAAACTAAAAACTAGACTCAAGTAAGATTTATACTAGAATAAGGAAATTTTCTCAACAAGTATGACTCACTTTACTTGAAAAACATGTGTTAACTGTTGTATTTCAGGGTGCCCCATATCTATTATGTTTAGCAGAGTACTGCCTGCTTTCATTAACCTTGAGTATAAGTCCTTTTAGGCTACATAGAGGTAGAAACAAAAGCAAAGGAAAGAAAATCTGAAGTCTGGTTTCCAAGTCAAGAAATGTATTAGCTATGCCCTCTTCAAGTAGCTGCAAGGTCTCTGGCCTGACTTCCAGGTCTTTGATCCACCTTGAGTTGACTCTTGTGCAGGGTGAGAAAGTGGGGTTTATTTCTAGTTTCCTGCATATGGTTAACCAGTTTTGCCAACACCATTTGTTGAAGAGGCTATCCTTTTTCCAGTGTATACTTTTGGCTCCTTTGTCAAAAATCAGTTGACTGTAAGTCTGTGGGTCTGTTTCTGAGTCTTCTATTCTGCTCCATTGGTCTGTGTGTCTGTTTTTGTGCCAGTACCAGGCTGTTTTTATTACTGTGGCTTTGTAGTAGAGTTTGAAGTC
>PVLC010017185.1:0-33925 GCA_004027655.1 Graphiurus murinus
GAACCCGGATCCTCCGGTCTCAGCCTCCCGAATGCTGGGATTACAAGCGTGCGCCACCACGCCCGGCTCACATCACCTCTTAAAGGTGCCACCTGGCCCCACCTCTTAATGTCACATAATGGGGATTAAACTTCAAGATAAATTTCAAAGGAGACAAACCATGCTCAGACCATAGCACCTTTTCTCTCAAAATATCCCAATCCAAAAGGCCAGTAGACAACAAATTACCATAGTATAATTTTGAGGGGTCAAAAACACATCTGTTACCTGAGAAGAAAAATAGTTGATTTGTTTTTAAAATATAATATGGGAAGATTGTAGTGAAGATGCTCAGTTTTTTAACCTCTCTAAATCACCCCCATAAACAGCCAGAGCCAAACCAAAAAGCCACAGACACCATCTCTAACAGAATCAGGTATTAAGTTATCCTTATGAACCCCAAAAGAGGAGTAGATGGAACAAATTACCAATATCTTCCCAAAGGAGGAAGTGGAGGGAAGCCAGGATCTGAGAATGAGATAGCTACAAATGCATTGGCTGGGAAACATGATCAGCCAATTTGAAGAGAGCAGCTGAATTAGAAGGGCTTTTTGCAGGTGAGTATGATGGGACAGCAGTAAGATTTCAAGAGACTGATACAATCTGATACTTTTGAACTGTGAAAATAAATTTGACCAGGAATCTTTCCAGGAAAAGGCTCTATGTTAGGGAGAAACTTCTGGGAATAGAACCCACATTGACCAATCAAGGGAAAAGAAAGAGTGGATCCAGATAAAGTAACAAAACCAGGAAATCTCCAAAAGTATGAGGCCATATTTTTAAACAAAAATAATAAAACAACAAAAAGACAGGTCTCTATAGCTAGAAACGCTATCCTTACCGATCTCTTCCTCTTGAAAGTTACAGAGAATTAATTTCAAATAAAAATGAGAAACAAAAGAAAATCATGGTTGAATTCTAGACATTAATATAAGAAAATAGAAAATGAGGCACAGTAAAACATCCCTACAGATAATGAATGAGAGCACTCCAGGGTAATGGCCACAGAACAGAAGAAAATAGTAACCTAATTGTGTGTGTGTGTGGTGGGGGGTTTACTGGGGATTGAACCTAGGGACATTCTATTTCCAAGCTACAACCCCAGCCCTTTTTTATTTTTTTTTGGTTTGAAACAGAATCTCGCTACCCTGCGGAGGCTTTTCTCAAACCTGTAATCCTGCTGTCTCAGCCTCCCAAGTACTGGGATTACGGGTGTGCATCATCACACCAAGTTTTGTAACCTAATATTTTTTAATAAACTGATGGAATTTTTATGGTAAATTATATGAAATAACAACATAAGTCAGAATTTGAAAAATTCAGATATTAGGTGAACTAGAGACAAAATTAGATTTTTTTAAAAAATCATTTAAAAATATAATGTATCATTTTACAAAAGATAATATCAATATCTAAAGGGTGAGTAAGAATGTAGAAAGGTGCTCAATGTCACTAGTCATCAGAAAGACAAAACTGAATCACAATGCATTGTCACTATATGCCATTTTATTTTTATTTTATTTTATTTTATTTTATTGATCCTGGGAATTGAATCCAGAGACATTCTACCTCTGATTTTATTTCTCATTTGGAAACAGGATCTCACTAGGTTGCTGAGAACCTCACTAAATTGCTAAGGCTATCCTTGAACCTGTGATCCTCCAATCTCACTCAGCCTTCCAAGTACTTGGATTACAAGTATGTGCTACCATGCCCGGCTTCTATATGCCCATTTGAATGGTTAAAATTGACAACACAGATACTAAGGATCTGCAAGAAAGTGGAGCATAAGGAACTCTTACACATGGATAGTGGAGATGTGAAATGATATAGCTGCAATTTCTAATACAGGTAAAAATGTATCTACCATACAGTCCAATAACTTGGGTATTTTCCTAGAGAAATAAATGCATTTCTTCACAAAAGTTTAGTTTAAAAGATGATCATCATAGCTATAATTCATAATGGCCCAAACTAGGAAACAGCAAAATGTCCATCAAGATAAGAAAAGACAAATTATGGCATATTTATGAGTTTGGGATGTGCTAGAAGCTGGACTAATCTCCAAAACTATTATATTGAGTGAAAGAGATCATACACAAGAACATATACCTTTATAACTCTATTGGTTTGTAGTTTAAGACCAAGTAACACTAATGTATAGAAATTGAAGTCAAAATAATGATTACCTTTTCTGGAGCTTGGGGATTTACAATAAAGAAGCATGAAAGGACTTTCTGGAATAATGGATATGTTCCACACTATGATGTTCAAGGTGTATACTTACATGTGTTGGGGATTATATTAGTCTATATCCTGCTGTTAACAACACAATGGATTCTAGCTCCAAGGAGTTCACAGACTGATAAGAAAGTCTATGTATAAATGCATGAATTACAATAGAAAACAAGAGAGTTTTAGCAGGAGAGAAGAACAAAGGGCTTTAGGACAGAACTGACTGAGCCCTGATTTGGTACATCTGGTTTCTGCTTCAACTGTGCTCCCGTTCCTGACTGTAAAACTGAAGGGTGGATATGATAAGCTAGCTACCTTGCACAACTGGTCAAATAAAAAAACACTAGGCTCTAGGTAAGGTCGGAGTGCCCTCTACTGAAACAGGAAGCCAGAATCAGAAGACAAACTAGTCTGAGTAGAAAAACAGAAAAACACTCTCTATACACCTTTTTTTGTAGAAAGGATTATATCATCCTTACTTACCAAAAACCCATCAAAATCCTCATTAGATTCTTATGTTTATTGAGATGGAGAGCAAGGCAGAAGGAATAACTGCTGTGTAAATGCTTTCCAGGTACATGAATGGGCTGCAAAATCCAAGGTATGTTAGCCTGGGGCCTTATCGTAAGACCAACCACAAGCTGGAGCCCCAGCTCTTGGAAAACTAAAACCACTGTGTATTTTCACTCTTTCCAATTCAATGGTTTATGTTTAGAAAAATAAATTCAGCCATGAAAAGATGGAGAAAGCTTAAATGTATGTTACAGAAAGACGCCAACCTGAAATGACTACATACTGTATGAATTCAACTACATCATGTTCTGAAAAAAGCAACACTACAGAGATAGCAAAAAGGTCAAGAATTAAGAGAGTCGGGGATGAACAGGCAGAATGCAGCGGATTTTTAAGGCAGTAAAACTACTCTGTATGATGCTATAATAGTGGATACGGGTCCTTATTCATTTTTCAAAACTAACAGAATAAACAACTCCAACAGTGAACCCTAATGTGAACTACAGACTGGGATAATAAAGTGTTGATGTAGGTTCATCTAATACAACAAACACATCAATCTGGTGCAGGATATTAGGTGTGAGACTCTGGGAAGTTTGTGCACACATAGGGGCAGGGGGCACATAGGAACTTTGAATCTTCTGCTCAATATTCTATAAACCTGAAGCTACTTTGAAAAAGTAAAGTCTATTTTTTTAAAGTTTTGTTGTTGTTGTTGTTAATTCAGGATACGTCCTTCATAAGGGCAGGGCTCAGAAGGCAAAAGAAGATAATAAAAAGTAATTTGTCTTGCCGTCTCTCAGGCAGTACAGGAAAAAAGGATGTATGTGTGTTGGGCTACCTGGTAGTATGAACTCCAAAGAAATCTACATTATTCCTTCCTCTTGTCCTAACTTGCCAGGCAGCAAACTATAGTGGCTACCATTACATATACCAGAAACTGGCTAAATTCCACTTGATTTAGTGGAAATCGAAGCATTTACTCAAAAGTAGCAGTGACTGTTATCCTAAGTGTGTGTGTGTGTGTGTGTGTGTGTGTGTGTGTGTGTGTGTGTGTGTGTTATTGAACTCAGGGGCATTTTACCTCTGAGTTACACTGTTAGCCCTGTTTTATTTTTTATTTTGAAATAGGTTCTCGCTAAATTACCCAAGCTATCTTAGAACCTGCAATCCTCCTGTCTCAGCTTCCTAAGTACTAGGATTACAGGCTTGTACCACTGCACCTGGCTTTGACTCTTATTTAAACATGGATCCCAAACTGTAGAACTCAAACTGACAGAAGTGTAGCACTGAAAAAGGAAGTGATTTTCATAAAGGATCCACCTCTAACATCTGAGAGCACCCATGTACCAGGGTCTAGTGTTGATCTGCTCTGAGTAACAGGAAAGTGAGAAGCAATCCTTTGGTTTGTAAAAGTAGAGAGTCTACAATAATGACTCTGCAGCAAATGAGTTGCTTCATAGCAGCAACTGGAACCGCTTTTGTTTTTTAAATGTAGACCCTATGCTAAATGTCAATATCTGTCCTTTGGGTTGGACTATTTGACCTGAAGCCCTTTGTCCACTCTGAATTATCTTCCAAAACTGAATCCCAGGTTTTGAAACCATTTAGTTAATAAGTCTTCAGACATGTCATTTACTTAGCCAGCTTTTAGAATAAAGTATTCGACAACGCAAAATTTTTCCTAGCCACTTTAATTAACAAATAAAGCCCAAATATTTCATTACTCCTGCATAATTAACATGCTAGTACAGATGAAAAGGTAAGAGGGAAGCCTCTGGAGAACAGGTGTGAATGCCTTACTTGTAATAAACATACCCAGCCGCCATGAGTTTGGACATCTGGCAGAGATTTTTGTAGTGGTGAACATCTGGAATCTAATTTGCTACATGTCTGAGAAACTCCTTTCCATGAAAACATCTCTACTTTATTCAAAGCAATCTGCAGTCCTATAATCCACTCACACACCCTACCCAGCTCCTTGTTGCCTATTATGACAACCCTTTGCACTTCTTGGCTTTGCAAAATGGTAACTAAATGTGTTTCAGGCTAGGTTATTCCAGTTCCTTGTTTCAATGCATTGGTGAGCTGGGGCTTTGTAATTAAAGTGACCTCAGATGATTCTTCAGCTTAATTAGTCAATGCTATCATCTATTTCATGGCCTGTGGATCCGACGGTATGTAGACAGGCACAGTATGGGCGGAGGGGGGGCAGAGCCAGCAGGGAGGTCATTTGTGTTTATTGAGTTCATTTGTGTTTATTGCACACAGCATTTTTTCCCTGTGCAAATGCGCTTTTGTGGCTGCTCTTTTCATAGTTCAGTGGATTGCTTGCTCTGTTGCAAATGGCTGCTATCAATAAACACCCTTACTTTCATTTGTGAGACCCAACTACCATTTCCTGGAGATAAAGATGGCTTAGATTTTAGCACAATGTAAAACATACTCCAAAACATTTCTTGGATGAAGTCAGGATATTTAAAGAAAACCTCACAGACAGATCTTAGATAAGATAGTTCTTTTTTTTTCTTTTTCTTTTCTTTTTTTTTTTTTTAACCACATTTAAAATGGAGTCAGCTGACCCCTAGAGAGCAAGAGGGAGCCATTAGATAAGATAAATCCCTTCTTCAGTTTGGTAGTGGTGGGGACTCCCTATTTAAAAGAGCAGTGCCCGCAGGATGAAAGGTTTGAAGCTGACATTCAGTTGCTGGGTGTGCTTTTTGCGATTCTTTCTAAACTTGGTCTATGGGTGGTTTCATGTATGATATCAAGCCAATAAGTACTTCTCCGAATTATTTCCTCCTCTAGTGAAACATCCTGAAAGGAAACATTGACTCTAAATTACTCATATTCAGCATTTCCTACCATCACCAACACACATCTCATTAAATGAAAACTGCCCTCTAACAGGACTGTTACAAAAAGTGGATGTTCCTTTCTTTCATCTATTTCTCCTCAGAACAACTTTTTCTTTTGGATTTAATATATCAGATTCCATCTGCTAAAGCACTTGTTATCTGTCTAATGATTGAAACATGTATTTATGTTCAGCCTGGAAAAACACATCTTTGTAATTGGGGCCTTTTGAAATGTGAAAGTTCCATATGAGAGACACAATATGGAAACAGTGTTAAGTGGATTTCTCTAAGTCAGTACCAGACAATCTTCTGGTAGTCTTTAGCCTTAAGACAAAAATCAAACTTAACATTGACTGAGTAAAAGAGGATTTGTGGTGGTCAGTACTGAATATATTAGATTGGGAACTTATGTTTTTAAGCAAAGGAAGCTTGACCTTTTGACACGACAAAGGAAGGAAATTAATGAGTGTCTGTCCCTAACATGTCATTTGCTGCGATCAGTCTCTCCTTCAACCCTGATCTCTGCTGTCCCTGTTTGTATTGGAGCCATTTCCTGCATGATAGTACGTTCCTGTTTGACACACCAGGCCTGGGAAAAGGCAGTATCACTCACCCCACCCAGGCAAGCACAAGCTATAAGACGTCATCAGAAGCCTCTGCTTCCGTTGCTGGGCGGTGTTCATTCTGCAGGGTTGGCATCTTTCTCTCTGTACTTCCTGCCCAGTTCAGGGAAATCTATAGAAGTGTGCAAAGATTTTATTTCAAGATGAATTGTCAAAGCTCAAAGAAAAGAAGATGAGAAGGGGGAGAAGATACAGTTCAGTATTCATCATTAGAATTTTGAAGCCCATAGAACTCATCTGTACCTTGCTACTCAAGATATGGTTTATGGACCAGCAGCAATGAGTTGGGAGCTTATTACAAACGCAAAACCTCAGACCCCAGCCAAGACAAGACCTATTGAGTCGGAAGCTGCATCTTAACAAGATACTCAGATCGTTCATGTGCACACTGAAGTTTAAAATATGTTGATCTCGTTCAACCCTTTTATTTACAGATAAAGAAACTAAGTCCCAAATAATGGCTTGTGCCAAAACACAGAGTCATACCTCAGGGATCCAGGATGAATGTTCTAGCTAATCTTCGTGCCTGAATGGAAGACATGCAGTTCAAATACCCTGAGAACAACATGCCTTCAGACTAATCATCATCTTCAAACTACAGGTCACACCGAAGTTTCCTTATTCACCGGAGACTTTTTTGCTTCTCTTCTCCACCATCTTAGATCCCATTACAATCTTACTCCTTCAGATTCCTGTACCCCCTGTGGATTCTTTTCTCCTTGGGCCACAAGCTCCAAGCAAAGCACCCACCATGACTAAACTCCCTTGCCCACCTGCATCTCACCTGCTCCCAAACAGCTGAATGTTGCCAGAGAACAATCACTAAGCCAGGTGGATTGCTTTCACTGTACATTCATAACCGACAACCTCCGCTGAGCCTACAACCATGCCCACTAATCCTACTATATATTTCCCTAGTACTAGCTTTGTCACTATTTTACACTTTTTCAAATTTACTCAAAATTCCCACAACCCATTCTCAAAGACAAACTTGTCTGTAACTTCAGAGATAATACAAGTCATTGACTACAAAACCCTTCCACTTCCCACTACTCATGATAAATCTAAATATCTTCCAGCATCTACCTACACTCATCTCACAACAGACTATGCACCTCCCAACAAAGGCTCGTTTGCAAAAGGGTCCTGTGGACCATCCCCCATCACCCTCTCAGAAAGGTGTCTTTCTCCATAGGTCACCTCCTCTCTTTCCTGAAAAAAGCCTCAAGCAAAGAGCCTTGTTTCCAAATCCATTTATAAGCAACCAGTTATATCCTAGCAACTTTCTTCTTAAGCAAGAAAGAAGCAAACAAAACCTTGGAGAGAACCTGTTAGCTTGTACCTCTCTCCATACCTCTCTCAGTTCTCTCCTTCACAGTAGCTTCTTCGAAAAGTGTGTTTTTGACACATGTAGTTATTATATTTCATCTTCCCTTTGCTGATTCTTCATTTCACTGATTTCATAAAATTGGCATATGCTCCTTTGTTTTTCAACTTAAGCAATAGAAAAAAAATTAAAGAAGAAAAAATGTCACCAGAATTCCAACAACCCAGAAATAACCATCTCTATTCTCTTTTCAACATCTCTTTTCTATCAATATATACTAATAGGAAGATGGGAATATGGAGCAAAAAATTGTAAAATGAGATATTACTCCATATGCTGTGTTTTAAAACATAAAATTTCATTGTACTTGAGTATGACAGTAGAAGTTTTTAAAGTCAAATTTAAAAAGACTGACTTTGTACTTTGAACAATAAGAAAATTCACCTTTTGTAATTCGCTTCACATTCTTTTATAGCTTATATTGTTATTTTAACTGCATCAAGATTTTTAGTACTTAAACTCTGTTCTGTAATTATCATCTTTCATCATTCAGCTCTAGTTCTCTATTTAAATATATCTAATCTTCGACATTGATCATTTTGAACCATACGTTTTCTATTCCCAAATCTATTTAACAAATATACTTCGAGCACCTGGAGATGAGAGTGAAAAAAGCAGGTAAGATCCTTGCATTCATGAAACTTACATTTTAGAGGAAGAGAGAAAAAAAACAAATAATAATAATAATTATCAGGTTGTGTGTGATTAGGACACATGATGAATGAGGGTATTTTAGTGGAGAAAGACTTCTCTTTGGAACTAACTTGTGAACTGAGTCCTGAATGATTCAAAAGAGCCAGTGAAGAAGAAGCACTGTAGGGCAGAGGGACACACTGCACAGAAGGAACTGGATCTGCCTAAGGAGAGACAAGCTTGAAATATTTGAGTAACTGAAAGAAGGTCAGAGTGGCCAGAGCTCAGAGGGAGCATAGGAGAGGAAATGTGTGTTTGGAGAGGTAAACAGGAGTCATCTCTCACAGGGAATTTTAGGCCAAACCATGAAGTTGTGACTTTATTCAAAAGGAACACAAAGCCACCAAAAGTAGGGGGCGGGGTAGAGGAATGAGAAGTGACTGACACTTTTAAAAGACCAATTTAGCTCCTGTGTAGAAAATGAACTGAAAGATAAGGTGGAGTGCAAAAGCAGAAGTAGGAAGTCAATTTAGGAGATTAGTGCAGTGGTCCAGGCAAGAGAAGATGGTATCTTAGGGATACTAATAAGACCATAGAAGAGAAGCAGACTTGGCATATACATTCCAAGCAGAGTGGATGGGACTTGCTAATGTGTTGGAAGTAGAGGAATGAAGAAAATGGAATCAAGGACAAATCCTAATATGTGTTTGGTTGGTTGGCTGATTGCTTTGGTTTTACTTGAGCATCTGGATTACAATTGTTGCAGCCTGCTGAGAGGGGAAAGGCTGTAGAAGCAATGGGTTGGACTGGAAACAGAGGTTTGGGAATGTCACATTTGAGATTTCTGTTCAAAATTCAGTAGACAAAAATACCTATGGTTAGTTCAGAGTTCAGTGGATAAAGAAATTTAGGAGCAGTCAATACATGGATGCAATTTATGCTAAGAAAATGAATGGAGTCATTAGGGTAGATAAGAGACTCTCAGTCATCACTGTGCAACAAAATCACCTGAAAATTTTTAAGATACCCTTGTGGCCAGTATCCATCCCTACAACAAATCAGTGCATGTGTGGATGGAACATGGCATCTGTGTAGATAGAGAAGTGGACCTGGAGTGAAGGCTTTGAATACATTAACTTGTAGAGGTAGGAAGAGGGGGGTCCAGCAAGGATCCTCAGAAGTAGCTAAGGAGGTAGGAGGAGAGCATAAGAAAGTCACCCTAGGCTATTCTAGAAGCCATAGTGAGAAAATACTTTATGAAAATTGGAGAAGCTGCTAAGTCATTAAGAAAGAAAAGGACCAAGTAATGGCAATGTGGAGGAGGGAGTTAGCAAGTTACTATCAGTTTGCTTTGGCATGTGAAGGGAGAGATCAGATACGAGTCTGTAGGAATAGTCATATTGAAGGTTGGAGTGATGAGGTAGAATAGAAGGAATAAAATTTAGGCAGAAAGGAGACATTGGGAAGGAAAGAAAAAATATATAGTTTTTAAATCTGGAGAGTTCATAATCTAACTCCACCCTATAGGGCGTGTCAAATCTTAGGCAGAAGTCTCAATGGGCCACACCTTTAACCCCCGGGATCCTTGCCCCCACCTGAGATTCCTGAGATCCAGAAGGACAAAGGCCAAACCTCGGCAACCACCCATTTTTGAAACCTGAGAAAGTGGAGGTCACCACCCATGCTGATACCTGAGAAAGGGGAAGTCCGAACCTTTTCTGTGCCAACCCCTCCTTGGAAATTCTATAAGGACTGAAGGATGATCTCTGCTCACCTGTTCCTCCCCCCCACCCCCAACCCACCCCCGCCCCGTCCTCCCCCAAGTCCCTTACTTTCCTAAATAAATTCCTGCCTTTTGTTCCTGACTGGCACGTGTTAAAATTCTTTTTATCACTGAGGCCAAGAACTCACAAGTGACTCCGTGTTGTCCCATGACAGGAGGACAGAAAAAAAATATGAAAATGTCATTTCGAAGAATCAGAGAGTGAAAAGAGCATACAAGGAAAATCAAGAAATATCAAGTATTCTTTTAGAAATTATGGACCCAAATTTACAGTAAGGCTAGTCAGTCCTTTTGTCTTAGCTACTCCAACTCCATTCAGATGCTCCAAATAGGCAGAGTTGCGTTTAATCACTATAGTGTTTCCATTTGGGGCTTTTTTGTTTGTTCATTTGTTTTGTCAAATCTAATGAAGGAGGAAAAGGAGTTAACTTAAACCTTCTAGTTTCCTGGAGTTGATGCCGGTGACAGACCACAGAACAAAGCCTTTAGTATGGAAAAAGCTCACTCTAAACCAAACTCCAGCCACACCAGAAATACTATTGTTCACGGAGGCATTTGCCAAAAAACAAAAACAAATTAAAAAATATTATTCAGATTTTCAAAGAGGTTTGTTGTTGTTTTTTGTCTAAGCTGGATAAAGAAAGAGTCAGCTAGGATAAAGAAAACCAGTTGGGTGTATAGACGGGACCCCAATGAAGTAAAAGGCCTGGTCAGAGAAAGAGTGAGCTCAGAAACCAGGGGGGTGAGACCCCTCACTATTACTGCTTTCAGTTCTGCCTTTTCCTCTGTATTCACTGTGATTATCTTCAGCATTTCCTCTATGTAAATAATTTGACTTTCAGCTGTGTGTGCTGTTTTCTGTTGTCTCTAATTTATGCTTCTAATTAAGTTTTGTAATGATGTTGTTTTGTTTCTTAAGTTATTCCCTTAGCTCTGAAATCTCTTTTTTCATTTTGTTCTGTTGTTGTTGTTGTTTTACTAGTCTCTCTTTGAATTATTCTTTCATAGATTCTTACTCTTTTGTTTGTTTCATAGCACTGGGGATTGAACTCAGGGATATTATTCTATCTCCAAGCTCAGCCTTTTTTATTTTTTATTTTGAAACACGGTCTCACTAAGTTGCTGAGGGCCTCACTTAGTTGCTGAGGCTGGCCTCCAACCTGATATCCTACTGTCTCAGCCTCCCCAGTACTGGAATTACAGGTGTGTGTCACCATGCTTGGCTACATTCTTATACTTATTAAGGAATTTTGGTTCACAATGACTCAAAACACCCATGGAAATATGCACTTAGCTATTCATCACTTTTGCCTACTATGTTCCTCTCCTTTGCCTTCTCCTTCCCTTCCCTCTTTACTTTCCTTCCCTTCCCTCTTTACCTTCCTTCCTTCCTTCTAGTTGGCCTTCTGTCCTTTCTACTTTCTCTTCCCTTGTTCCCTCTCTCTTTCCCCTTGCTTTACCCTCTCCCTTCTTCCTTCCCTTCTCTTCTATGTCCTTCACTTCTTTCCCTTCCTCCCTCTTTACTCTCAATTCATTTAGCAACTTCCTTTTTTTAATGTGATTTTATTGGTGCATTATCATCTCACATCATAATGCAAATCATGTTGACATTGACATACATGCACACCGCACTTAGTGCCCCCCCCACCTCCCCATCTCCCCACTTCCCATACAGAGGACTGAGACTGATATTAGGATTTTCACATATCTATACACAGTCAATGTTAGTATTTCCAGTAATGAACCTCAGTCTTCCCTCTCCCCTTCCCTTAGACAACTTCTCTGGCTCCACTGAAGTTTCTCCTCTATTATCTGGAGTCTCTCTGGTATCCCAGTTACTCCCTAGCTTATGCATATTAAAGAAAACACATGTCTCTTTATTTTCTGTGACTGTCTAATCTCACTTAACATAATGTTCTCCAGGCCCTTCCATTTTCTTACAAATGATATCATTTTATTCTTCTTTATTGCTGAGTAGCATTCCATTGTGTGTATTTCTCATAGTTTTATGATCCATTCAACTGTTGATGGACACCTGGGTTGATTCCATAATTTGCCTATTGTGAGTTGTTCTGCTATGAACATGGGTATGCATATATTACTGTAGTTCTCTGGTTTCAACCCTTTGGAAAGATACCCAGGAGTGGTATAGGTGGATCATATATGGTGGATCCATTCCCTATTTTCTAAGGAATCTCCACACTGACATCCATAGCAGCTGAACTAGTTGCAATCCCACTAACAGTGTGTTAGAGTTCCTATTTTCCCACATCCTCAGTAACATTTATTGGA
Organism: Graphiurus murinus; assembly: GCA_004027655.1. Lineage (NCBI taxonomy): Eukaryota > Metazoa > Chordata > Mammalia > Rodentia > Gliridae > Graphiurus > Graphiurus murinus. Next base: position 12,364 of record PVLC010017185.1, read on the forward strand.
ATTTGAGTTCTTGATGATTGCCATTCTGACTGGGGTCAGATGGAATCTCAATGTAGTTCTGATTTGCATCTTCCCTAATTGCCAATATATTTTTTCATGTATCTATTGGCCATTTGTATCTCTTCTTTTGTGAAGTGTCTGTTCAATTCAGTTGCCCATTTCTTTATTGGGGTATTTGGTTTTTTTAGTGTAAAGTCTTTTACGTTCTATGTATATTCTAGATATTAATCCTCTGTCAGAGGGATAGCTGGTAAAGATCTTCTCCCATTCTGTGGGCTTTCCCTTTAGACTTTTTTTTTTCCAGCACAGATTTTTTTATACATTTCTTGAGTACAACAGGGTTACATAAACATATATGACATATCAATCATTATCAGCTCACAAATAGCACCATTTCTTCATTTTACACGTATAGCCCACATTCTTAACATAGCCTGGTGTTTGCACTTCTTTGCTTAGTTGTTTGCTTCCTGGAAATTATTGTTTCTCTGGTTCTGACATTTACTTGTTAGTTCTTCTTTGTAGTTAATCTCTTTGAGTATTTTCTCTAGTGCTGGTTTGGAAGACATAAATTCTTTCAGTTTCTGTTTGTCATGGAAGGTTTTTATATCCCCATCAATTTTGAGAGAGAGTTTTGCTGCGTAGGAGAATCTTGGCTGAAAGTTGTTTTCTTTCAGAGTTTGTAATATGTTACTCCAGCCCCTCCTAGCTTTCATGACTTGGTTTGGGAGGTCTGGAGTGATTCTAATTGGTTTGCCTCTAAATGTCACTTGGCCTTTTACTTTTGTTGCCTTTAGAATTTTTTCCTTAGCTTATACATTAGTCAGCTTGATTATTATGTGGCATGGTGAACCTCTTCTTTGGTCTTGTGTAAAGGGGGTTCTATATGTTTGCTGCACCTGTGTGTCAACTTCTCTTTCTATGTTTGGAAAATTCTCTGATATTACTTCTTTGAAAAGCTTGTTTATTCCATTAGTTTCAACTTCTAATCCCTCTTCTATGCCTATTATTCTTAGGTTCGCTCTTTTAAAATTGGCCCAGATCTCATCGATATTGGATTCATACTGTCAAATTTTTTTTCTAGATTATGTATAATGGATTCATTTTTGGAATGGTCATCTTCTAGGAGTAATATTCTGTTTTCCATGTGGTCTAATCTATAGTTTGTAGTTTGTATTGATGCCTTCACTACTATTATTGCATCTTTCACATCCTTCACTTCCCTCAAGTCTTCTCTAAGATTCCTGCTCAGGGTGTCAGCTTCTTTGTTTATTTGTTCCTTTATTTCTTTCCAGTTCTCTCTGCATTCTTTCTGGAAGTTTTGTATCGTTTCTATTATTAAAGATCTGAGTTGTCCTTCTGGTAAGCTCTGCCATTCAGTGTCGTTGAGTTCTGTTATTGTGGGGTTGTGTTGACTCATTGTTTCTTTGGTATTTCTCCTTCCCATGGTTTCCCTGTTCTTAAATTTATAACTTTGCTGCTCTTGCACGCTTTCTCTGAATTTATAGGTTTCTTTTTTTATTTTTCCTCTGTGAATGTTATCTTGTACTGAGTTGCAATTACTCTGGTACTTCTTCTGCCTGCTCTATTGGTGTCTTTGGTGGGTTTCAGGTGTTGACTTCTAGGGTCTAGCAAAAGCTAACAAAGCAACCAATCCTCCGAACAAACATACATAGATTGGAGCAATGCAAAGTGAAAACAGAGTAAAAATGAAACAAAACAAAGCAGAAAACAAGAAACATCAGCAAGAAGCAAAATAAAAATCCCTGCAAGTTTGTAAGAACAGACCTGATTTGGCCTCTGCAGATCTTTTGGGTAGATTTCTGTTGCTGTGGGCGGCCAACAAAATGGTGGCTGCTACTGCCGCACACACGCCAGCTCCCCCGTTCTCCCTGGTCTGTTCTCTAGATTCCAACCAACTGCTCCTGTTGCTTTACTCACTTTTATGCTGCTTTACTTCTCTTTCCTTCCATCAAGAAGCTATTCCTGCAGCAGTTTTGATTCAAGCTCTGGAGTGCAGTTATCTCTGCTTCAGCTCTGTAGGGAGAGGTGAGCTGGTATGGCCCTGTGCAGGCTTAAGCTGGTCATACCACACATTCCGGTCTCTGTCGAAGGCGCCTGGCTAGGATGAGGAGTTCAGGAGTAGCTCACTCCACCTCTGGTCGGTGGGGATGCAGAGGGTTGTTATATATTTCTTTGTCAGTAGACCCCATGCCGGGGCCGGCTCAATGGCAGCTGCCACTCAGAGGCGCGGTGCCACAGCTGCAAAGACGGGCTTCTTTGCTCTCCCTGGTCGGCCTTCCGGATTTTGATCATCCATATTTCCATTTTCGTAGCGTTTTCACCTTTTTGTTGCTTTTTTTCTTCTGTCAAAAAGCTGCTTCTATGGTTGATTTGAATTGAGTTCACAGCGCCTCTTGAGACGTGTCTCACTCCGATGCCATCTACCCGGAAGTCCCCCCTTTAGACTCTTGATGGTTTCCTTTGATGTGCAGAAACTTCTTGGTTTAATGCCACTTATTAGTGCTTTTATTTTTATACAAACTTAAAACATAACACTCTTACCAGAAATTCTCTTTACTCTGGAAGGATGCAAGTCAGGTGTCATGGACACTCCTCACTGCTCAACAGAGGCTTCACGCTGAGCTTGAGCTACCAGTGATCTAATAATCAATTTGAAAAACGCCTCAATATTTTACACTGGGCTCTTGTGAGTCAATAAAAGACATCCCAGTCCTTGGGGCAGTGAGCACTGGGGTCTCTGCTCTGGAACCCAAGCTCCTTTCCTTCTTTTCAGAGTGATCCTGAGCAAGTCATTTAGCTTCTCTCAGTCTCCAAATTTTCTGGTTTTTTGTTTTTTTGCGGTACTGGGGATTGAACTCAGGGGCAGTCTACCTCCAAGCTATACCCACAGCCTATTTTTTATTCTTTATTTTGAAACAGGGTCTCACTAAGTTGCGGAATGCCTCACTAGGTAGCTGAGGCTGGCCGAGAACCCAGATCCTCCAGTCTCAGCCTCCCAAAAGCTGGGATTACAAGCGTGCACCACCGTGCCCAGCCCAAATTTTCAACTTAATAAGAAGATCAATACCTAATGGCATAAATTTGCAATGGTTAAGTCAAATAATGTGTAGTTCACAAAATCTTCTGAATTCATGAAGGACAACTATGGGGGGGCTCTACTTTCAGCTGAAGTCTGAATTTGAGATTTTGAGAAGCCTCCAAATAAATGAAGATAGGCTTGTGCACTCCCCTCTATAGCTCATTGATGAGATGACACGTGTCCAGTTTGAACCATTGGAGTGCCCGGGTGGTGACAGCTCAGCCTCTTGCTTTATCTGCACTTCCTCAGGGAGTGTTGGGCTCCCACTTCCTCATTCTGCAGAGGAAGCCAATTCTCAGTGCTTACACCCATGGACCACACAGGAAAACGAAAGGTGGGATTAAGTAAAAATACTGAGTCCCTCCACAGCCTCCAGTCCACCGCTACATGTGACCTTGCCAATCCCTCTCTCCAGAGGCTCCAAATAGGAAAAACCACAAAAAGGAGCCATGAAGCCAACATGGAAATGTGTCTTCACTGTGACTCTGGCTTCTCTGGCACTGGTGTGGCCTGTGGAGCTTGTAGCCCTGCCTGGAGAGCTGAGCTCTGCCCCCTGAGGAGGAGAAACCAGCTCAGAAGGCAGAAAGTGCTGAGTTTTCATCCAGTTGACCTACAGACAAAAGCTTGGGTTTCTTCATCAGAAACCTGAGCATAGTAATTACACAGACTTCACAGTGCTGTGTAAAAATTGGTTGAGCTGATGTAAAATACTGAGTATGGTGCCTGGGATATTGAATACGCCCATAAATGTTGGCTAACATAATAATGATCATCGTTATTAAGTATTTCTTTCGTCTTTCGGAAACTTGACCTTTGACATTCTTTAAATATGTGGCTTTCAGTAAATCTCAAAGTCAGAATTTAGAATCTGTTTCACTGTGTTGCTGTTCTTTATTTTTCCAAAAGATCTTGTATAATCCTTTAGGCCACCTTGTTTGCTAAGAACTCTTCTGTGTGGTTTTGCTTTAGATGTCAGTTCAGACTTAAAAAAAAAAAGTCCATATACAAGATTTATTTGTTCAGCAGACATTTATTTTGTACTTATCGAGAAATCATTTTATCTTCTTTCTGTTTCTGTGACTTCCCTATTCTCCTGATTCTTACAATGCAGAATCAAAAGGAGTCAGTGCTGGGTTGACAGCAGTGGGGATAGTCCTTAGGGAAGGTTGGATCTGCTTATTCATTCCACACATATTTGATGAATATGTTTATATGCCTGGGAGCCAGACTCTACTCCAGGAGTTGAGGCCACAGAGAGCAAAAACACAGTCCCTGGGCTCAGTACCCAGAGACTAAATGGAAACTACAGACAGGTAAAATGTGTGGTGGGACAAATGCTAGATACAAAATAGTGGGGTGTGTGTGTGTGTGTGTGTGTGTGTGGTTTGAAAGGGATAACTGAAGTATAGTCAGTCAAATAAAAAAAGAGGACAAGCAGGTTCCAGCCCGAGGGATAGACACATGCACTAGCACAGAAACATGAGAAAGCCTGGTCCACTGGGAATGACATGTAATTTTATTTGCTGGAATGGACAGAAGGTAGAAATGTTGGAAAGGAGAGGATACATGAGCCAAGTCAATTGGTTTATGTTACAACTTGAAGTCAGTGAGAAAGGGCCAAAGGATTTTAATCAGAGGAGGGAAGAGACCAGGTTTGTGCTTTGAGAAGTCACTGTAGTCGAGATATGGAAAAGACAGGAGGGGAACCAGGCTGCAGATGGAGAGACCTGTTGGTAGGTGAATGCAAAAAGCAAAGCAGTGAGGAAGGTCTCAACTAGGACTGAAGCAGCAAGTTCAGGTAGCAGAAGGCTGTGAGAGAGGAGAAGCAGCAAAATCACAGCTCTTGGTGAGCACATAGACACTGCAAGTCCGGGCAAAGAAGAGTCAAGATGACTCTCAAACGGTTTGCTTGGGCATCTCCACTCACTACGATAACATCTGCTGGTGGGATGAACAGGAGGAAGAAGAGATTTCAGGGGTTAAGTATTTGCCCGTTTTAGATGTTAGGTTGAATTGCCTTTGAAATGTCTAGACCAGATGGAGGAGTTTAAGAGTGGTGTAACATACCTACTTAGGAGTTTCAGGGGCAGATGTAGGCAGGATACAGGTGGCAGTCAAAACCACAGACACAGGGGTAGAGTGGAAGAAGAGAATAAAGTGTGGAGGAGCGAAGATTGGGGGAAATAACTACCCCAAACAGGAGAGGTGGAAAAGAAAAGAGATAGAAAGGCAATACGACAAGTTGAGAACCTTATTATTACTCAATATTTAAGACTCAGTTCAGATATCACTTTTTCCAGAAAAGATTTGTCTAGGTCTCTGCCAACTACACCACACTACATGTGTACTTTTTACTCTTAAGCTTAGTGATGGCCCCAAATCCATGATACTATGTTGAAGCAGCAGTTACCAGGGACCAAGTTTTACACACACCTGTGTCTCTTGCTGGCACTTATCATGTTTCCTGACACAAAGTATCTGGATCATCAGTAAATGTTTATTCAACAAAACTAACATGAAGGAAGGAAAGACATTCAAATAAGAGAAAATGATTGGCTCTATGAATTATTTCCAAGAAGCCAAGTCAAAATATTGTACTTGAAAACAGGATGGTCTGTTGGCAAGGTTCTTGGCAAGAGAGCTTAGTGAACTAAGAGAAGCTGAAGGAAATCAACCGTAAAACTGAGATGGGATGGTGAGGAAAGTAAAAGATTCCTCTTTTGAGAATTTTAGAGCAGAGTTAGGTTACCTCATGCAGTAGCCGTTTGGGAAGAGATTTTTACCATCCTGTTTTTTGAAATGTTATACCACTTTTGAAGCAATTCCTTCTGTTTTATTATGATGACTTTTTAACCTAAATTTTACTAAACATGTACTCTTATAAGAAGTGACATTTTGATATCGTGGTTCCAGGAAAAGTCACTCTCACCAACTTACTGGACATAATAGTTCAGTACTATTTGATATTATAATATCAGAGAATATTATACACATTTGAATGCACTCATATTTGCATAAACTGAAATAAGTTGTGTTGCATATGCCACATAAAAAGGCTAAGGAAATGGGACTTTTAGGGTTCCTTCAGTCTTTTTGCATATGTACTATTTCTGCATTTCTAAGCATTTTCTTGCTACCATTTATTTTGTGCTAAAGGTATGTTTTTGTGCTGTGCCTTTACTTTAACTGCACTGTGAGTGAAGATGCCATGTGCCCCAAATGGGTTGAAAACTGTTGAAGAGCAAGAGGCAAAGAGAGACTCTTAACAAATATCCATTATGTCACACTTAATGCTCAAATTGTTGACTTCCGATGTGCTAGTCATTACTTATACTACTCATTTTCATCACTCAGTATATATGTACTAATTATGAAAATTAGATATCATGAGTTCAAATGAAATTCATCATAACTTTTCCATTACAATTAACAGAAACATTGTCTTGTTTTAATGGCCATTCATTTAGCAACAGGATTTTCAGAGATGACATATAGTTGTTACAGGAAGGATAGGTACAGTGAAAAGGGGAGGGTGATGGAGAATAACTTTGCTTTAAGATGAAAGGAAACATAAGTAGGGCATGCCTGTAAGCCCAGTACTTGGGAGGCTGAGACAAGAAGATCACAGGTTTGAAGCCAACCTCAGCAACTTAGTGAGATTCTGTTTCAAAATAAAAAGATAAAAAGGGCTGGGGATGTAGTTCAGAAGTAGAATGCCCCTGGATTCAATCTTCAGCACCACATACACACACACACACACACACACACACACGATGAAAATTAATTTTATGTAATTAGATACCAAGGGAAACAAAAACATGTTGGAGAGAATGAAGACACAGAAGTCAGAGAACATCACTGATAAAATGATTTTCAGAGAAAATGAAAGGAAAGAGAATAAGAAACACAGATGGGTGGATTAATGTAGAATGCAGCCATTGTTCTTAGAGAAACTGAGGGGAATGGAGACAATAGAGGCTGCAGATTCAGATCAGCAGAGGGAAGAGGAAATGATGACTAAATGTATGTGGTGCCCAGGTATTTGATACACACTAGTCAGACATTGCCATGAAAGTATGTTCAGATGTGTTCAGCACTTAAAGTGGATTTTGAGTAAAGCTGACTACACTCCATATGTGGCGGGCCCCACCCAATCAGTTGAAGGCCTTAAAAGAAAAAACTAAGGTCCCCCCAAGAGGAATAGATTCTACCTCCAGTCTCCCTCTGGGCTCAAAACTGCAACATCTGCTCCCATGGGAATTTCCACACTGCCAGCCTATGCTCCAAATTTTTGACTTGCCAGCTTCACAATTGTGTCAATCAATTCCTACAATAAATAAATCAATTGGTAGGCAGATAAATAGATGAGCATCATTTTACATGCATGCATGCACATGTAAGCACACACACACACACGTATGCACATGCTTTTTTGTTTCTGCTTCTCTCTGGAGATAAGCCAAGGGAGAAGAAGGAGGAGAAGCTAAGTAATGTACAAGGTGGAACGCCTCCTCATCTCTCTTTTCCTGATGAAATCCTGGGTGATGCCAAGTGCTGAGAGTCCAGGGTGCTGCTGAGGGTGAGAGTTGCCAACTAGGAAGGTGCAGGAACATTTCTGGAGCAATAGAAAGAAGCTGCTAGCTCACTGCTGTCACCGCCAAAGACTGGGTGTCCCTGGAGTTAGACATGCTGCATAACATCTACGTAAAATGTATACTACCTGATTTTTGTTGGGAAATTAAGAAGGGTCTGCTCTGTAGAACTGGTTAATAAGAATTATAAATACTAGAAAAATACATTTTCCCCATATTGACTTATCCAATAAGAACGCATTTGAGGGCCCTTCCTTTTAAAATACAAATACCCGAATATCTAAGTCCCCACATATATGCTCAGCCAGTGCTATTTTTGCCATGTATCCATCAGATCATTGTTCTCAGAAGCAAGCAGGACAGGTATCATGGAAGCCCCTCCCTCTATCTAGAAATCACCCATGTCTTTGACTGTCCTTCACACTTTCATATTCTATCACCAAAATATGTTATGCAGAAGCATATTTACTTGACACTACAGATTCTGTTAAAAAAATGGCACATGAAATACCTGTCATTTTATTTTGCTGAAAACTTCATTGCTAAATGTCACCTTACTGTTTATAGCCACCAATTTGCTTTTTTCTCTCTACTTGTTTTTTCAGTTTGACCATGTTAACACACATAACCAGAAAAATAGTATTTATATTATAGTTTTTAAGTCAATGTTACAGTCACTTTTTATTTGAAAAATAAATTTTGTAGGGAGTAAAAAGTTAAATTACACATTTACACATTCCTAACTTAAATGAACAGTTTTATATACTGGTTGAAACAAGAACACAATAACTAACAGTTTTTGTGTTATCTGTTTCTTTAAGTAAAAGATACACACACACACACACACACACACACAATTCTGTAGTACAAATATTTTAACAAATGTTAATTTGTTAAATAAAAAATGTTAGTTTTCTAAACTAAACATACATTGTCACAAGTTTATAAGTCAACAATCTGAGAACAATAACTACTAAATAAACTTCTGCATATGATAAGAAAGTTCTTTGTACTATTAAGTAAATAGTCATGATTGAGATAATTCTATGATAACAAAATACAAAAGAAACAGATTAATTTTAAAATTATAGTAACAGGAATGTAAATGTTCTCTAACCTCCTGCATTATCTTACTAATCTAAATCAAAAAAAGTCTAATTCAGTATTTTATATTCTCAAAAGCACTTACACCAAAAACTTCATTGAAATTTCCTATTAACTATCATTGAAACATGTGGTTTATAGATTCAACTATAATTTTAACTAAGGCTAATTCAAAGTATTTGAGGTAAATAAAGTATATTATAGAACATTAAGGAATCTATAGATAAAAATCTATATTCACAGAGCACCAACTCAGTTTAATTCTTTGATGTATGCCATTGTATGATTACTCTATGTTTTGATCCACTCCCTGGTGATAGGATTCATTTATTTCCAGTTTTTTTTTTTTATTATCACAAGCAATGCTGCCAGGACATTGTGTACACACCTCTGCACACACTTGCAAGAGTTTCTCTAGGTTTTTCATAGGTGGAATTGGGTAAAGAGATGTGCATCTTTACTTTGATAGGACACAAAGACCATATCTTCACCAGAGACTGGCACATTGTTCTCACAGGAGTCACAGCAGTGTACTTTCACTGCTTGAATGTGAAAAGTCTGTCTCACTCCTTCATGTCACATCCCCACTCACACTTGGGATTATCAAACTTCTAATTTTTCTCCAATCTGTTGGGCAAAAATCCATGTCTTAATTTGTATTTCCCTGCTTAGTGAGACTAAACACTTTGATATGCCTTATGGTCATACTGGCTTCCTTTCTTTGAGAGTTACTTGATTATATCACTTTTTCTCAAGGCTTTGTCTTTTCTTTAAAGGCCTAGAGAAAATCTTCATCTATTCTGGATATCAATTCTGTCTGTCATGTGTTGCAAAGCCCCTTTCCAGTCTGTGGATTTAGTTCTGCCATTTTAATTTGTGTCTACTGTCCACCTTCTCCTCCTTGTTCTCTTGTGCTTTTTCCTTTCTTGCTTTTTGTTATACTTATAACATATATATTTCTCCTCTTTGGTTTTGAAGCTATATGTAATTCCTGTTCTTTTAATGGTCACTCTTTTTTTGGCCTACATACTTAGTTACAACCTTTTTATCACAAAGACTGAAGGCTGGTTCTCAAAGCATAGACTCCAGAGTAGCAGCATTACAACATCACCTGAGAATTGTTAAAATGTAGATTCTCAGGTCTTTGCCCTAAGTTAATGACACAGAAACCCTGGGGGGTGGTGTCTCAGGCAGTATCCTCACTGATATAATCCAAAACAACTGGTCATACAACTTAGAGGAAGGAAGCTTTATTTGCTCACAATTTTTTGGAGATTTCAGAGTTTCAGTCCATGTCAGGCTGGGTCTCTGGAGCTCAGGAAATAGCAAGGAGTAGCAGAGAAAGGGAGAGAGCAAAGTTTTGCTCTCACATTGTAGAGGCCAGAAGCAAGAGAAATTCCAAGATAAAAGCGCAGACCCCAAGACCATACACCCAAGGACCACATCTCACCTGCCTAGGTTATCACCCAGTAAATCCATTGCAACCCTCATGACTTAATTATATCAACTCTGAAAATTAATATGGGAGCTCTTCAGGGAAAATTTTATATGGTTAGATATAAAATGATTCTGATGTATGTCAAAATTTGAGAAACACTGGTCTAGAATTACTCAAGGTCTCTACCCACCTTCTAAACCAAAGCAATCTTTTCCTATTCAATGAAAAGACCCCCACCCTGACTCTATCTTTTGCTTTGATATCCTTACCTAGTACTTTGATTTGTGTGTGTACATGCATAGTGTCGATGTTTAATTAAATATAACGGCTCTTAAAGACCGTTAGTGACTCTTGGTTTTGTTGTTTTTTGCATCGTGATCCTTAGATCTCTGTTAATAGTTCTCTCCTTAAGGATGCTAAGTGTTGAATTTTCCTAAAGCATGTTTAAAACTGTCTTCATATGATCTTTATTTTTGAATTATAGTTGTTTGGGTTTAAAATTCAAAGTTTGCAGTTGTTTTCTATCAACACCTTGAAAACATTACTCTGTTGTGTTCTGGCCTCTGTTGCAGATGAGAAATCTGTTGTTTATCTAATGACTAGTTGTTAGCAGGAATTCTGTCTTTCTCACTTGTAGCTTCTGAGACTTTTCCCTTGTGCTTGAGGTTCTGCAGCGTCACCATCTGTGCCTACATGTGCATTTCTTTCTATGCATCCTCTCCATTTTTCTTTGTGCTGTTTTAAATGCGAGGCTTTGTGAGTTTCTTAAACTCTGAAATGTTTGCAGCTGTTCTCTCTTGGGCTACTTTTTTTTATCACCCTTTTTAAAATTTTCCTCTGAACATCCTATTGAATGGATGTGGAATGGATGTGTCTTCCATTTCTCTTTCCTTCTTTTTTAATTTTAATTTTCTTCTTCTCTGTGCACTCTTCTTGGTGAATCTCTAACACAACTGTTCAGAGGACTATTTTCTTCTTCACTGGAATTAGTTGAATCTATTATGCATTTCATTTCATTGTCTGTTTATCTTATGCATAAGATATCTAGACAGTTCTATTTCATATGGATCTTTTATTATTTCCTTTCTATCTGTTTCTTGTTTCTTTTGTTGTTGTTGTTGTTATTAATGGTAGTACTAGGAATTGAACCCAGGGGAATCCTACCTCTGAGGTACAACCCAGTCCTTTTTATATTTTGTTTTGAATTGAGGTCTCACTAGGTTACTGAGAGTCTTGCTATGCTGCTTAGGCTGTCCTCAAACCTGTGATCCTCCTGTCTGAGTCTTCCAAGTACTGGCATTACAGGAATACCTGTAATGCCAGATTCTTGTCCTTTTTACGAAAGATTTTTTATTTCACTTACCAGTCAGGATCCTAAACTCATGTATTTAAAATATTTGCACCTTATTTTATTATTTTAATTGTACTTATTATTTTAATTGTACTTAAGATGAATTTGTCTCAAATTGTTGGCTATCCATCTTAGACTAGAATTCTTCAAATGTTTTGAAATGTGCATTTCAAACTTGCGTTAGGTAAAAATTTTTCCTTCATTTTTGGTCACTCTCCCAGTTTTGAAGTTACTTTTACATGGTCTCTCAAAGTCCACCATTCCTAGTGGTGACTTGTACCTCTCCCTCCGCTCCCCACACCCTTGGCTATAGTGGACATATTGTTGATCTGCTACCGTGTACGGTTTGCTTTCATTTCCAGTTGTGATCTTATTCCATATCTTTCTTTCCTGGGCACAGAACTTTGTAGAAGTGATAGCCCCAGCTAGCTTTCCAGACTCTTTCCTAAATGTGAGGCAGGAGTGGTCTCAATCCCTGGCTCTCAATAGGCTCAATAAGACTTCAGACACACAGACCTAGTAGGGTCCAGAACCAACCCTCAGTCAGAGTTTTATGCTTCTGTGTTTCTAATACATAGAGATGTTATTATTTTTAACTAATATACCTAGTACTTTTATTTTCTCTTTACTGCTATATTTCTGGAACAAAAGTGGCATCTCAAAGAATAAATTCATAATGCCTTTTTGACATACAAGATTTAATAAGAGTTCTAATTGGTAATAAGAGTTCTCCAGAGGGACCCATTTATAGAAAATGTGTGTGTGTGTGTGTGTGTGTGTGTGTGTGTGTGTGTGTGTGAATTTAGTTCTAAGATCTCTACCAGGTTCTCACGTGAAGATTGAAGAAAAATCCAGTAAGACCTTCTGAAAGGGCAGGGGGAATAGAGTCATTTTTTAAATTGGCCACAGCATTCTGTTCCTCTCAAGTTCTTCCCTCAAGAGAAACTATTTTACCAGAGTCTAACCTAAGGGGTTATTTCAGAGCAAACCAGAGATAAGGGAAATATCCAACTCAAGCTCCTTCTAGCCATCTTGTCCCCTAAGAGTGAGGAGAGGACCAAGAAACACTTGTGAAGTTACAGTTCAGGGTGTCAAGCTCAGCAAAAGACTGAGACCTAATAATTGGACCATAGAATGCCCCCCCTCACCCCTTACTGCACCACCATGTCACTAAAGGTCTATTTATTAGAGTTCCTTTCATCCAGCACACTATATCCAGCTTCCAATAACAACAACAAAATAACCACAAGGCATACTAAAAGGCAGAAACAACTTGATGACAGAGCAAGCATCAGAAGCAAACTTAGATATGGCAAGGTACTGGAATTGTCAGACCAGGAATTTGAATTTGAAAGACTATGACTAAGCCATTAAGGGCTTTAATGGAAAAAAAAAAAAAAGCAGAAAATATGCAAGGGTGAATGGGTAATATAAGCAAAAAGATGGCAATTCTAAGAAAGAATCAAAGAGAAATGCTATAGGTCAAGAGCAGTGTAGCAAAAGTGAAGAATGCCTTTGATGAGCTCATTAGTAGACTGGACACTGTTAAGGAAAGAATTTTTGAGCTTATTAAAGTTATGTCAATAGAAACTTTCAAGTCTGAAAAGCAAAGAGAATAAAAAGACTGAAAAAAGTATATCAGAATATTCAAGAACTATGGGTAATTACAAGAGATATAATATATGTAATAGGATTAAAGAAGCAGAATAATATACAATAACTGTATATATGTATATACAGTTTTATATATATGATTATATATAATTGACTTTACATATATATATATATATATATATATATATATATATATATAGAGAGAGAGAGAGAGAGAGAGAGAGAGAGAGAGAGAGAAACCAATTGAATTTCATCTTCAAAGCAGTTCTCTTGGAAGATATGACAAAATATTCTCACTGTAATTCTTCATGAAATTTCATCATAATTAGTTTATGATCCACACCAAAAGGGCGTCCTTGAAGTCCTACTTCATATGCAGCAGTAGAGATCCTACAGATGATTACTGTAAGTACTTTGAATGAGGTCTAAATAAGTGTTAGCATATTCCTGACACACATGAAGTGGTTGATTGAGGTAACTAATTGCTGTCTTCTTTCCCAATGCACCTTGACAGTGCCCCATGACCCTCCTCACATAATGCATTTGGTGGTCACTTCCAATTTTCTGGAGATAGCACTCAAAAATAAATTTTGTTTATCAACACTTCCTAAGGTGTTTAAATATGAATTAATGAAAAAATAATAATTGGGTCAAATAAATTTGAAAACACTGAATTAAAATCATATGTTCTTTTTTTTAACTGTCTAACTTAACAATATTCATTATAAGTTATGTTTTCTGAACTTCTTAATCCAGGAAGGAGCAGCTCATAACCAAAATATTCTCTGGTATACATCTTGAGAAATGTTCTAGAAATATTCATGAATACATTGTTCACAAGAAGGTGAAGAGACTTAGGGGATTGTGTCTAATGTTTGTCTTTAGAGGTCTGCAGATTTTCTCCATCAAGACCAGATGGCAAACAGTTTTGACTTTGCAAGCCATAGATTTCTCTTATAACTACTGATCTCTATCAACGTAGCACAAAGGCAGCTATAGTCGATTCCAGGTGTGGCTATGTTCCAATACAGGTTTGTAATTTGCAAACCCCTGTTATAAAGAATGACACCTTGCCATAAAACATTTAATTCAACAAATACTAATTGATTACGATGTGTTTTGGATTCCAGCAATATTGTTGGATGCATGAAGAAAAGAATCAATGTGTGTGAGGGAGGCCATGGTGTTTAAGGCACACTGTACTCAGTCCTAGAACCTTTATACTTCATATTTATATACAGGTTTCACTTTTTTAAAAAATAAAATTAGTATTTTTCATATTACCATTATACAGAGAAGGAAACAGAGAATCAAACTTCTGTTGGTGTCAATGCCAAAGGTGGCATCTAGGAATGGTAGATGCACTTCCAGTATGGTATTTTTAAGCCCTGATGCTTTCTTGGTGTGTCATCTAGACATTGCCCCTACTTACAGTGTGAGTACTTACAAATATTAAATCCCAATAAAAACATCAGGAAAAATGAAGCAGTTCAGTTCAGCTAAGGCAACCCTGAAGTGTTTACGTGCTCCAGGATGGGACAGATTCTTGAGTTATTTGAAGAGACTGATTGAATCTTTTTCCAAGTCCAGCTTTCCAGTCCTCTGGCTGAACTTAAAACCTGGCCAAGGCTCAAGGAAAGAGTGAGGTGCCCTCTGGTTTTTTGTTTCTTCAATGCTTTGTTTTGAAACCCGGATGGAAAAGTTTTATTTAGATCTGGCTATCCTTTATCCTGCAAAACTTTCCAAACAAAGGCTTCATGGCTTGGGGATTTTCCAGGTCCTGTGGATTCCTATAAATCGAGTTAGCACCAGGCATGTTCAGACTTCATTCAAATCACCACCAAGCTCCATTTCCATGCCTGTTACCTGGGCCAGCTCTTTAGACTACAGCATTCAGAAATCTGTTCCCCATGGTTACACAGTGTCTTTCCATAGGAAAAGAGCACTCTGAGGCTATGAAACTCATGTGTCATTTGATAACAGCAGGAACAGGGAAGAGGTAATGATATATAATGTAAAGGAGCCTGGTGCCTGCGTTTACTTCCTCCAGCTCTCTTCCACCCTCCTTTCTCCTTATAACTTTTCTGAATAAGCACCAGGAATCAGCTTCCTTCTGACAAAAGGACCCACTGAAGCCCCCTAGCACAATACACTGCCTCGCTAATGTGCAACAATTAGCATTGTGGCCAGACATGGGGCTCCAGTTCAGAAAGGGGCCTTGCTCTCCAAATTCCTTAGGCTTGGCTGCCCTGCCAACCACAGACCCAGCCTCTGGCATGTTTAATAGAGCAGACGTAGCTTGCTGCCTCACCATTTGTTTCTCTTCCTAGATTCCCTATGGAAATGTTCCTGTGAAACAGATCTGAGAGCCCAGATGAACAAAGAACTTCCTTTTGAACATTGTCTTCCACTCCCCGACCCACAGCCAAAACAGATGAAAGCAAAAACAACAACAAAAAATTGTTTAAGATTGCGCAAAGTTTGAGTCTCGTCGGGGCTGGTGAGAGCTGGGAGAAATGGGGGTCATTCTTCAATTGGTTCAAATGTCCGCTCTAACTGAAAGCAAATTCCTAGGATTCCCCTTCAGCTAGCACCATTCAGTAAAGCCAGTGCTCAAACAAAAGTATTTCTACAACATCCGCCAATAGGGATTGTCAACACTCATAAACATCTGTAGATTTAACTCACCCCAGGGCTCTGGAGAGCAGGAAATCCAGGCATTTGTTATTTCTACAGAACAAACAACCTTGACCCAACAAGGAACAAAAACAAAGCAAAGCACACTGAAATGACAAGGGATGGGTATAACTGATGAGAGGCAGAATACGGAGACAGAAGAGAGGGTTTGTTCTTAGGAATGTGCAATGCACAGTTAAGAACACCTGACTGGCATTTAGAACCACATCTTCTAAGCATGATTTTTTTCCTTACTAAAAATTCCAGTGTGACTGCTTAACTTGTTTTCTTTTTTTCCTTCACATCAAAGAATAAGACAGTTGAGCATAGTTCATTTGCCACATGTGACTTGCATTTACTAGTTGTTCAATCTGTAAAATTGACATTGTCAAACTAAACATTCTCTGAGGTCCTCCAGCAATACAGTTCTATGAAAGCTTGTGACCTTTCAAGTTTCAGATAGTCGTATCTTTTCTCTTCCCTAAGAGCTATAGAAATTAAAGATCCATTTTCCCCTATGAACAAACTACACCTATCATTGTCTGATGAGAGGACACATCAGTTTGACCTATTTGGGGGTAAAATACACAAGCCTTTATTTTTCCTCCTTCTTAAGAGCACTGGCCTGTTGAGTATTTCATACTTCCCTCAGGGGATATCAAAGAATATAAGAAAAGTGAAGACTCAGATCAATCCTTAACAGTATCTCTGTTAGAAATGCTAAACAGAAGCTAGACAGCAAAGAAATAGTCATAATTAAGATGAAAGGGCTAGAAGCTGGGCGTAGGATTGTAATCCTAGTACTTGGAGGCTGAGGCAAGAGGATCACAGGTTCAAGGACATCCTCAGGAATATAGCAATTTAGTGAGACCCTGTTTCAAAACAAAAATAAATAAACAAATAAATAAATAAGGCTGGGGGTGTAGCTCAGAGGTAGAATGGCCCTGGATTCAATCTCCAGAACTACAAAAAAAAAAAAGGAAAGAAAAAAAATTGAAGGGCTGGGGATATGGTCCAATAGTAGAGTGCTCAGGTAGCGTGCATGAGGTCCTGGGTTCAATCCTCAGTGCTGCAAATATCTGTATCTAACTATCCATCCATCCATCTAGCTAGCTATGATATATCATTTATGACACATATAATTAAAGATTATCTGTATATTTCAATGGCCACATTTATGTGCAATCAAATTTTCAAATATGGCAATACAAAGATGCACATTTTTCTCACTCTTAGTACCTCTGAAATTGGGATGCCACTTTACAATTGGGATCTTGCATTTTATAATCCCTGTCACTGACGTGGATGTCACTGCCAGTGCACATACAACACGTCATAGCTGTTCTTAGGAATGTCAATGTCTCTAGGGAACTATTTGTACCTGGTTCTACAATGTTTAATTTAACTGCTATTTAAGTGTTTTCAAAAATATTTCAATTTACTTTCACATTTAAGCAAAAGATTTTTGAGAATGCAGAAAGGCATAGAAATAGAGCAGAGGGGCATCAATGTGATATGAGTGAAATAAGCAGTTCATTGTGTGTGTGCAAAGACATTGAAGATGAACAGAAAAAAATATTCATAGCCGAGCATGTTGGTACATGCCTATAATTCCAATACTTGGGAGCCTAAGACAAGAGGATCACAGGTTCACGGCTGGCCTCAGCAACTTAGCAAGACCTTCATCAACTTAGCAAGAACCTGTTCAAAATAAAAACTAGAATAGGGCTGGGGCTGTAGCTCAGAGGTAGAATGCCCTTGAGTTCAATCCCCAGTAAAACACACACACACACACACACACACACACACACACACACACACACACCATTGTAGGAGAGAAAGAACAACCACATTTTCATATTTCTTGTAAAGAAATAGTCAAGCCCTTTGTAGGAACTATAAAAGAAGATACAAATAAATGGTGTCATTATTTTGTTATATGTGTTTAATTGATACCTATCACAAACTAAGGAATCAACTGAAGGTAGGACAATTGCCACACCCCTTGGAAGGCCCAGAGATATTTCAAAGCAGAAGAGGCCAGTGCAGCGAGTTCAAATAGAGTGGGTTTTCTTTTTTTCCTTCTTTTTCTTCCTTAGTATATAAAATAGTCTTGCAACTGATGAAATCTTAGGATTGATGAAATATGTCTTCCTCATCATGATTAACTGAGTATCAGGTAGACCTCCATAAGAGTTTGAAGCAGTATGTGGTGTTGTACTGTGTGATTCTCACACAGAAAAACCACCTTCATTATGATCTCCAGTCTCTCCAACCTTCAGAGTCCACGAGACCACCTATTGCCTGTACCCGCTAATTTCACATCCATCACCACTCAGCTGAACTTCCCCCCAGGCCAAATTAGCCATTGTTCCTATATGAAATGTTCTCACTAATACTTTAAAAACAAATTCTTCTGTCATGATTTCCTATCTTGGTTAATGTCTTCTGCAGATATCGAGTTCCTCAATCTCAAGAAAGAAAGCCTTCTGACCCATAGTAGATACCCAATAAATACCTGTTCCTTTTATCACCTGTCCCCTCCCCAACTTCTGAATACCCTCCCCTGGGCCCATCCACCCTCAATATCTCACAAAGCTCATATCTTCAGCTCACTAAGTTATCAATTATATTCATACGTGAGAGCCACTGTTTTCAAAAAATGTTACTTTCACCCTAACTCTCTCTCTAGCAATCTGGTAAGAACTTCTAGAAGATATAATTAATATCTTGCTTCTATTTTCACCACTTGATGTAAACTGTCTTTTCTGTGACTAAAGCACGGGATGGGGGAAATTCATAACAAAATCCTATTACCTCCTTTGAGTTCCAATTACGCTGGGGGTCTCTGCAATACTAGACACCATTTGAAACCTCCTCCTTCTTGAAATTCTCTTTGATCTGACTTCTGAAATGACATTTTCTCTTGATTTTCCTCTAATGTCTTTGAAACCTTTCTGAGTTGTTCATGCTGGAATCTCTGCCTCTATTCAGCCTTAAAAGTAAGGTGTTCTATTTTTTACATATTTCTTTTGTTGTTGTTCTTGGGTGTTTTGTTTGCTTCTGTTTGCTTTTGACACATAATAACCGTATATATTTATGAGGTACACATTAAGTAGTAATCAAACCATGATATTTAGCATGTCCATCACTTCAAACATCTATCATTTCTTTGTGGTGAGAAGAATCAGAATCCTATCTTCTAGTTATTTTGAAGTATACACTACAATATTATTAACTATAGTCACCCTATTGGTTTATGGGATATCAGAATAGATTCCTCCTATCTAACTGTAATTTTGTACCAATTGACCAGTCTCTCCTATCTGCTCAGCACTATTCTATTGTGTACTTCTTAGAACAGCTTTTTTAAAATTCCACAAATGAATGAGATCATCTTTTGGCACCCGAATTATTTCATCTTTTATAATGTCCTTCAGGCTCATCCATGTTGCTGCAAATGACAGGATTTTATTTTTTATGACTGAGTAGTGTTCCATTGTGTATGTGTACATCATTTCCTTATCCACTGATTCCATACCTTGGCTATTGTGAATAGTGCTATTATAAACACAGGAGTGCAGATAGCTGTTTGACATACTGATTTTATTTCCTTTGGATAAATATCCAGTAGTGGAATTGCTGGATCATATGATAGGTTTATTTTTAATGTTTTGAGAAACCTCTATACTGTTTTCTATAGTGGCTGTACTAATTTATATTACCACTGTAAGTGATAAATGTTCCTATTTCTCCACATCTATGCCAGCACCTTTATTTTTTTGGGAGGAGGGGATAATCATTCTGGTTAGATTGAGGTAATAGATAACTCATTGTGGTTTAAATTTGCATTTCTCTGCTTGGTTGGTGATGTTGAGCATTTTTTCATATACTTGTTGGCTACTTGTATATCTTCTTTTGAGAAATATCTATTAAAGTCCTTTGCCCATTTTTAATCAAATCATTTGCTTTCCTGCTATTGAGTTCCTCATCTATTCTGTACATTAATTCCTTGTCAGATGCATAGTTTGCAAATATTTTCTCACATTTCATAAATTCATAAATTCTCACATTTCTCATATTCTTGCATTGTTCACTTTGTTGATTATTTTCTTTGTTGTAGAGAGCATTTTAGTTTGATGTAATCTAATGTCTGTTCTTGCCACTGTTGTCTATGCTTTGAGTTCTTATGCAAAAACTCCTTGCCCAGACCAGTATCATGAATTATTTTCCTATTTTATCTTCTAGCAGTTTTATAGTTCTGGAGTCTTACTTCAAAGTCTTTAATCCATTCTAAGTTGATTTTTGTATATGTGGACACATCTACTCCTGCTACACTCACCTTGAATTCTCAGCATCTCTTGCCATGCCAGGCCCTCTCTGGCCTCCAGACGTCTGTCTACACTGTTTCCTCCACCTGGAACAAAACCACCTTTGCCAGCACTCCATCTCCAAGTTTTTCCTTAAAGATCACTTCCTCATTGAAGCTTTTTCCTTAGGTAGAATTAATTCCTCCATCTGTGATCACATAGCATTTTTGAATTATTCATTCCTTCATGTTCTCCGCCCCCCTTCACAAAACAAACCATGAGCCAGGCACTATGCTGCAATAGAGAGGGAGTCCTGGAAAGTTGATTGCCTGGTGGGGGAGAATTCTAGAAATGCAACAGAATTATAGGCCACTGTGGGAGGAGTAGGAGGGGCTACAGGAGCTCATGGCACTGGGACAGATTCCCTGAGGATGTAATGTGGCAGTTAAACTGAGATCTGAGACATGAGAAAAGCAGCCATTAGCCAAGAAAAAAACTAGGGAGAAAGGTCTGGATAGAGAAAAGCATATACGAAGGCCCACAGAGACAGATACTGCGATGTGTTTGCAGAACTAAAAATACGTACTTAAATACAGGTGGCATGCAGATCTTGAATTGAAGAACAAGACAGCCCAATTTTCTACTTTTGTGATTCATCAGAAAAACTGGTTCTTTAACTTGGCCACCTGGATCTGCCAGTTTCTAAAGAAGGGTATACCTCTGAGTCTCTAACACTACCTCTTATTATTAGATTGTCCTTCTTTTTCCTTGCACATTTTTTGACTAATAGTCTATCAATTAGTATTATTTAATATTGTCCTATAAACTTTTTTACTAATATACCTTTTATTGTTTTGTCTTTGGTGTGATCTCAGGATTGAACTCCAAGGGCATTCTACCTCCAAGCTATACCCATAACCCTTTTTATTTTTTGTTTTGAAACAGGGTCTAGCTAGGTTTCTGAGAGCCTAAATTGCTGAGACTGGCATCAAACCTGCAATCCTCCTGTCTCAGCCTCTCAAATACTGAGATTACAGGTATCTAACACCGTAACATTTTAAGATATACCTATAAATAGCAATTTGTTACATTTTACCTTTTAATCCAAACAGATTTTTGTATCAGATATTAGAGAAGTGAATTTAATCTTTACCCATTTTCGTAATTTTTTTTTTTTTTTTTTTTTTTTTTTGCGGTACTGGGGATTGAACTCAGAGGCATTCTACCTCCGAGCTATACCCCCAGCCCTATTTTTTATTCTTTATTTTGAAACCGAGTCTCACTAAGTTGCGGAGTGCCTCACTAGGTAGCTGAGGCTGGCTGCGAACCCGGATCCTCCGGTCTCAGCCTCCCAAATGCTGGGATTACAAGCGT
>PVLC010017186.1:0-34157 GCA_004027655.1 Graphiurus murinus
CGGGTTCACAGCCAGGGTCAGCCACCTAGTGAGGCCCTCCACAACTTAGTGAGCCCTGTTTCAAAATAAAGAATAAAAAATAGGGCTGGGGGTATAGCTCAGAAATAGAATGCCCCTGAATTCAATCCCCTCTCCCCCCCAAAAAAGAAATAACCAATGCAAATGATCACCCCTGACATACAATTAACAGATTCCAAAACAAGGTCAGATTAACAGCCCTAGTATATTGATTTGAAAAATGTCATAATCTCTGAATGAATCTGGGCAATATTCGTTCAGAGATTGAATACTGCCCAGATTCTAAACACTTGTGAAATGAACTATATCATCAGTACTCAAAAATGTAAATTAAAGTATCACTTTCATCTATAAGAATGGGTTTGTTATTTATTTACTGATACGAGAGACTGAATCCAGGAGCATTCTACCTCTTGAGCTATACTCTCAGCCCTTTTTATTTTTTATTATGAAATAGGGTCTCACCAAGCTGTTGAGACTCAGGAATATACTCCCACACCTGGCAGATCGGAATAATTTAAAACATTAATAAAACTCAAGAGTTGCAAGGATGTGGTCAAACCAGGCAAGTCTAG
The DNA here is from genome assembly GCA_004027655.1 of Graphiurus murinus. Lineage (NCBI taxonomy): Eukaryota > Metazoa > Chordata > Mammalia > Rodentia > Gliridae > Graphiurus > Graphiurus murinus. The sequence continues at coordinate 594 of PVLC010017186.1, forward strand.
ATCTTACACTGTAATCTTGGTATGATCTTTCTGTTTGGCTATTAAGCAATCTTTATCAAAAGCCTTAAAAATGTGAAATTGTATTTTTAGAAATTGATTTTACAAGGATATTCACTATGGTAATAAGTGAAAGACAGTGAGGAAAAAAAAAGTATTTTTGGTATTTATAAGCAGAGTAACCCTTATCCAAAAAGTTTGGGACCAGAAGTATACCCAATTTTGGATTTTTTGGGATTTGGGAATATTTTCATATACATAATAAGATATCTTGGAGATGGGATACAAGTCCAAACATGAAATTTATGTATGCTTCATGTATACCTTAAATACACAGCCTGACAGTAATGTTACATGGTATGTTTAGTCAGCTTGCATTTTGACTACAACCCATCACACAGAATCACATGTAGAATTTTCCACTTATGGCATCATGCTGGCATTCAAAAAGTTTCAAATTCTGGATTTTCATTTTCGGATTTTCTGACTTGGATTGTCCAACCTGGACCTGATAAAATATAATCAGTATTCATATACAGGCCCACTTCTCCTCATCTGTAATCTGAAATTCCAAATTTTCCAAGAACTGAAAGATTTTTTTATAATTCATTTATGGGAAAACATGACCTGCTAGGGCTAACTGTAACCTTATTTATTCCACTAATTACAAATATTAACATATTTTGAAGGTGAAATATATTTTATTACAGGCTACTACCACTAACTCAATGGGAGCTTTATAAAATATTCTGTGTAATTCTCCATATTATTTTCTAAAACCTAAAAGAAAAGTTTTCTTAGCTCATAAATTATTTCAAGCAATTCAAATATGGAATAGTGAATCTACATTTGTATGTGCATAACTATATCTACATACATACATACTACAGTATGTGTACATATATTGAGTGGCTTCTCAAATGGTGAGATTACAAGTAATTTTTCCTTTGTTCCCTTGTTTTTCTATGTTGTCTGAATTTTCTTTTTGCAATGACCACATTTATCTGTATGTATTTCTTAGCTAGGCTTGATGGTGTTTGCCTGTAATCCCAACCACTCAGGAGGCTGAGGTTGGAGTATCCCAAGTTCAAGTCTAGCCCCAGCAATTTAGGAGACCCTGTCTCAAAATTAAAAAATAAAAAGTGCTATGGATTTAGCTCAGTGGTAGAGTACCCCTGGGTTCAATTCCAAGTAAGGCGGGGGGGGGGGATATTTATATTTGGGAAAAAGAAAAATAGTCCTTATGAAAACAAGCAAGTTTCTTAATTTTACATATTATAGCTATGTGTCTTATATAACTCAGTCAAGTTTTTCTGCAGCATAAGCTTTCTAACAACTTTGTTGATTTGTGACTAAGTTTTTCAGAGTTATCTCACTGTGTCATTTACAGTAATACAGATTAAGACCCAATGGCAGCCCAACACTGCAAAAGCAGCTCAGCTACCTTCCCTGGCTCCTAACAAAGATCTCTCCATGGGAAATAGTCAGAACATAGATAGCCTGATAAATCACTACATTTCACCAACCCAGAATGGCAGGAAAGAGGACAAAGAAAGGGAAATTACAAATGGAAGGAAGAATAATACATATCTTTCAGGTACAAAACTTTGCCTTGACTACAAGTTAAAGAATTAAATAATTGTGTTGTGTATCTTGCCTTTCCATGGAGACTAAATCCCCATAAGCAAAGCAAGTATCTTATATTTCCTATGGCCCTAAGAGCAATGAAAACTGCTTAATGTTTTTTTTTAATTACTTACCTAGATATTAAATGTGTGCATTAATTGAAAATAAAAATGAAATAAAAAGAGTGTAGAGTTAAGAACCAAAGAGTTTAAAAGGCTCATAACAATAGCAGTATCATGTGATCAACTCTCTCTGAATAAACTTTGATTCATTTATTCTACGTTATTTACTGAACTCATAGGATAGGCATTTTGCTGGATCCTGACAACACAGCAGTAAATAGAGTAGTCTTCACTGGGTCCTTACAGGGTATTCTGTCTCAAAATTTATCTGTCTGAGGTGAAAGAAAGACAGGCAGGGCAGCCACAGGTAACTTCACTTCCTCTCACAAAGAAATTACCTATGGGTATGTCCAGAGGCCAAAGGTATTTATGAATCAAGCATAAGAGCTGTCTTTTATGATGCCAACTCTGGTTTTAAAATCTATCCTTATAAACTTACAAACTGTGTTAATTGGAGATTGTATTTTAAACATGTTTCATCTGTAAAATTAGAATACTGTAAAGTTAGAGTACTACTTACTACCTACTTCACACATCTGAGTATGTTAAAGAAAAACCTGACTTTGGATTGGGTTCAGAAGTGTTTGTGAATGTTACCTCTCTCCTTATTGGACTAGCTGTCCCCTCCTTACTACCAAACATCCTGGAGTCAAGATAACAAGATACTTTCACTGTCAAGGTCCAGTCAGTGACCCCTGATCTCAGCAGTATGAACAACCACAAAGCCCTTCAGGACCTCCTTGATCCACCTTCTAGATGCTGGGTTCCACCAGAGGCCAGATCACCACTTCCAAGAAACCACTGTTATACCTGACAATGGAAACCCGTGTCTCATTCTTGGGTCATAGCTATAAATAATCAGCAATTTTTCCTCAAATATACTGCACTTTACCCAGAGGCCTATACATCTCTCCTGCCCCAAGAAGAATTCAACAACCATTTATTTGGTGGACATTTACTATGCTGATGTTATCAGCCTAAAATTATGTACCTGAATTTTCTCATTAATACTCACATCAACTATTATGAAGTGAGCACCATTATCATCCTTGTTTTTCAGATGAGGATGGTAGAGCGTCAAAAGTTGAAATGACTTAACATCCCATGGCTAGAATCCTACTGAAACACGGGTTCTGGGACCTTTCTAAGGGTTGGACCACTGATGGCTTCATGTTGCCTCTGGTGGCAGAATCAACTACTTCCAAGACGACTCTTACTTTAGGCAGCTTTAGTATGGCCTAGGAGCTTGTTAGGAAAGCAGAATCTCAGCACGCCAGACCCACTGAAACACAAATACACACTTAAAGAGAGCCCCCAGGTGATGTGTTCACACATTAGCATTTCAGAAGTACTGCTCTAGAACACAAAAGCACCACCATTCCCAACCTAGTATTCTGTTAGGATGACTCTAAGCTGCCACTAGGCTGTATAGTACCTTCTTGCATATTAGAAAAAAGTACCCCATTTGCAGACAGGGCTTGGCAGAAAATTAATGTTGCACAAAAGACAAGGCACCTCTTCCTTAGGACAATATTCTACCCCATGGCTGGGCACAAACTACAATCATCACAGAGCTCTCTAGGGTAGACTATATTGGCCATTTTATGTTAATCCTACATACACTGATTCCTACTGAACCAAAGTAGCACTGCGTCACAATTTCCTAAGGCCAAAATTCCTAGACTGTTTGGAGGCACTGATCACACTAAAATTTCCACTGTAACATGAAATGTAGGATCAAGGTCAATTAAATGATAACTGGATTCAGAAGTATTTTAAGACCAAAATTGCTATATACTTTTATCCTCTTGTTATTGGTAGAGAGGCAGTAAAATGGCCAAAAAAAAAAAAAAAAAAAAAAGATCTAAAACCAAGCTAATACCTTAAAGAATGCATAAAGAAAGCTAGGTGTATCAGTGCACGCCAGAAGTCCCAGCCAGTGGAGGCTGAGGCGGGAGGATCACGTGAGTCCAAGAGTTAGAGACCAGCCTGGGCAACACAGTAAGACCCCTCAAGAAAAAAGATGCTCAAGGCAAACAATCACCTACATAAGTGAACTCTCTCACCATAGAATCACTGCGTTAAAGGTTTTTCACTGCCTCTCAGACATGCTAATATCTAAGGCACTCTACCTACTCCTCTTTTAGTTCAAACCATTATACTTTTTACCACAGAGGAAGTGTGCACATTCACAGAAGCAGAAAACCTACCAACCAAATATAACACTATTGCACCATCCAACAGCATTGTACTATCAGCAGTGGTAGCAAGTTTCTTGATATATGCTACTCCTCGCTTTTCATTTTAAACAATTAATATAAGATTGCGAGTACTGTATTTCCTTCTAAAGGAAAGCACCATACACACCATAAAGTAACACAAAAGTGTCGCTTGTTTTTTAAAGTACTTTCTGATATTCATATTTGGATAAAAGCGCATTTACTCATGAAAATCCTGAGTACATTAACCACACACTTTATGTAGCAGGTGTAAGTGGATTTAGAGTAAAGCAAGATAGTGAAGAATAAGTCTACAGTTTCTTAGAAATGAGATTTTAGGCTTTGATACACGCTGTTCAGATAAACAAAAGAGTTGGTCAAATACTAAGCAAGCCCTACCCTAAGTTTCTACAATGGCAAACAGGAAGTGTGTCACTGGGATTGCTCCCCACTGGTGAGAGAGCAAGAGTGAAACTTGCTGGTCACCCCCAACCCTCCCCACCATGTGCTCACTTGGTCTCCAGTGAACACTCACTTTTCTTGGTTCCAGCAAATTATATTCTGCCTCAATAACTGAAAATAGATGCACTGCTTTAAAACTGAAGGGGGAAATTATGCATCACTTGGCTTAAAAGAACAAGGAACTATTCATCTGATGCTTTGCCAGAAGTTAACCGACAACAGCCCAATGACCAGCTTCACAACTCCTACTAAAACGTGTTAAACTAGGCCACCTGTGATTTAGATGGTGGCTGTCCAGTTCCTGGACATCCTGCTCAGGTCAGTCTGAGCAGCTGAGAACAGTTTTGAGAGAAGTTGCTAGACCAAAATTCTTTCATGTGTTTGGACAAAGCAGTATCATTTCTTACTTAACTCAATGTTTTATTGTTTTAAGATCAGCCAAACACGTTTTTGTTAACTAGCGGGCAGGTAGCACACAAAAGGTACTTAGTAAACAGTAGTTGAATGATTAAACAAAAAAACAAGGTCTCCATTTAACAATGGACAATGCTTTCTTTTTTCATGGTGAATGCTCACAACACAGTTAAAGTAGGTATTATAATCAACACTATTTTATAGATACAGAACTTGTAATTCAGAGAGATTTAATTTGCTCAATATCACACAGCAATTCTATTGGAGAAATAGGCTTCAAATCAAATTGTGTCTGGCTCTAATAACTGTAGTTTTAGACCACATAGTTCATGAAAACACATCATGGCAAATAATTATTTGTTCGTTCCTTCATTCAACAGAGTAGAATCATGTGCCAAATCCTATGCTAGGTTTAAATGATGGAGATATCATCTCTGTCATCAAACATTAACAGTCTTCCTGTCATACAGGTTTTTTTGTTTGTTTGTTTTTGTTTTGCAGTACTGGGGATTGAACCCAGGGGCATTCTACCTCCGAGCTATACCCTCAGTCCTATTTTTTATTCTTTATTTTGAAACAGGGTCTCACTAAGTTGTGGAAGGCCTCACTAAGTAGCTGAGGCTGACCTCGAACCCAGATCCTCTGGTCTCAGCCTTCCAAGTACTGGAATTACAAGCATGCACCACCATGCCCAGCTCTGTCATCCAGTTTTAAGCCATGCATACTAGCTGAGGAGGAATCAATCTCTACATGCATAAGATGTGGCTGAGCGGAGGAAGAGCTGTTACTTTAAGATGTCCACAATGCAGACAGGCCCCATAGCACATGCTGAGAAAACACGATACAAAAACTGTCACTGCCCATGAAAAATGTGGAGAGTATGCTGGTCTTCCATCATTTTTTGCCACTTATATAGTGTTCAAAGATTGTTCCTAATGCATGAGAAAATTAGACATGAGTGTGTTCATGGGGATTCATGTCTACAGTTTAGCCTGTGGTTAATACCCCTACTTCACCAAAATAAGCTGCTCCCCACTGCCTACACTACAAGTAAATAAAAATTTCACGTGATAAGATAAAAGTTTCTATTATCAGTGGCACAGGGAGAGAAACCTGGCTGCTCTTCCTACAGAATCAACATCAAGAAAGAAAAATGTAAGCTGGATGTGGTGGTGCACTCCTATAATTCCAGTACTTGGGAGGCTGAGATAGGAGGATCACAGGTTCAAAGATAGCCTAAGCAACATAGTGATATGCCCAGCAACCTAATGAGACCCTCTTTCAAAACAAAACAGAAAATGAAAAGGGCTAGAGGCATAGCTTGAAGTTAGAATGTCCCTGGGTTCAATGCTCAGAAACACAAAAATAAAAGTAAACCACAAAGTAGAGAAGGTATTTGCAATACATTTATTCAACAGAGATTCATATCCTTAATGGACAAAGAAATGCAAAACGGTAAGAAATCAGACAACCCCAGAACAAAAGGAGTAAAAAGGTAAAATAAACAACCCTGTCAGCACTATCAGTCACCAGAATAGCTAAAGTAAAAAGCCTATTAATTCTAAGTATTGTCAAGAATAAGGAGCAACAAAAACTATAATAGGCAGATGGAGGAACTGTAATTTGGTAAATTCTAGAAAACTCTTTGACAATATCTCTATACTGAAATTGACCACATACATACCTTCTAACTTACCAAGTCTCAGATTTATACTCTTTAAAAAATAAATAAATAAAAAAGGCATGCCTCTGTTCACCAAAAGACAAATACAAAAATGTTTGTATTATTTGCAATCACCAAAAACACCCCATTTATATAAACAACAGGATAGGTGAAATATAGCATATTTATAAGACAGAATGTTATACAACTGTGCTATCCAATACAGTAGCTGTTAGTCACCTGTGAATTTAAGTGTAAATTAATAAGGTTAAATACAAAGTAAAAATTCAGTTACTCAGTCATACTACCAACATTTCATGAATTCAATAGCTACATGTGGCTACTGACTACTGCAATGGACAGGACAGATAGAAAGTATTTTCATCACCAGGAAAAGTTCTATCAGACATTATAAAGGAATGAGAATATGAGATTTGTAAGTAATAACATGAATAAATTCCACAAACATAATGTTGACTGAAATGAAAGTAATACAAAGAAGTATCTTCTGTATACTTCCATTTATGCCAAGCTTAACCACTGTTATTAGAAGTCTGGATGGCTATCACCTTTGGAGCTTGGAGTACTGATTAGAATGGAGCATGAAGAGCCTTAGATCAGATATGCATGCAAAGTGTTCACAATGGAAAAATACCCAGGACTGTGCACTTTTCTGGATGTAAGTTGTACTTCAATAAAAATGACAAGCGGGGGGGGGGGGGGGGGGGGGGAGAGCAGCCTCAGTCTGCGGCTAGACTTTGAGTCTTCCTCTCATGAAAATGAACTCAGATACTCATCCTAGATAAGTGATGTGGTATTGCCTTGGGATTACAGATTAATTTTAGCCAAGAAAGGGGGATGAAAAAAATTCTCATATTTATCCTCTATTTTTATGTGGCTGTCATGAATAAAATGAACAAATAACTGCAATGGAACAAGGGCAGAATGAAAAGAAGAAAATATGACTAGGATATATATGAAAGATATTAAAAGAGAAAAAAATGATAGCAATTTTTAAAAAACCTCATTAGTGCCGGGCGTGGTGGTGCACACTTGTAATCCCAGGATTTGGGAGGCTGAGACCGGAGGATCCGGGTTTGAGGCCAGCCTCAGCTACCTAGTTAGGCACTCCACAACTTAGTGAGACCCCGTTTCCAAATAAAGAATAAAAAATAGAGCTGGGGTATAGCTCGGAGGTAGAATGCCCCTGAGTTCAATCCCCAGTGCCACTAAATAAATAAATAAATAAATAAATAAATAAATAAATAAATAAATAAATAAAAACTTATTAGTTACTAAAGACTCCGTGGCAATTCAATTCCTAGCAAGAGTCTTAGAGAGACAGTGAAGTGGTAAACCAACCTCAGAAAATGATGGCTGATACATCATGTTGGCCAGGAAAAGTCCCTCAACTCCTATCTACTTAAAACAAACAAACAAAACAAAACAGAGAACTCTCAAAGATTTGTAAAAGCATGAGTAGCAAGCTGTGATACTCAGCAGTCAGCAATGCAATTGAAATCACACCCCCCATAAAGCCTGCATTTAATATTGAACTCTAAACACTAAACACTCTACCCCCGCACCAATGTCGGCATTATAATATCTTATGGGGATTTAGAGGCAAAGAGACAAAATTCCTCCACTGGGCTAGAGACCAAAGTGGAAAAAAATGTTATTTACTGTTTTTGGTTTGGCTTGCTTTTGTTACCTAGAATGAATAAAATTCTACCAAGGTAAAAGGTTCAAACTATAACACAGTAATTTTAACTATAGCTTCATTGCTTTGTTAGAGTTTTGGAACTGGAGGATCCACATGAGGAAAAATAGTATCAGAAAGGATGTCAAGGGTTGTCTAGTACACTCCCTGCTTTATTTTAGCAAAATTGCTTTAAAGAATTTCACATGTTAAAAATACATTCTATTTTTGTACACATCCAGATAAGGAGATTTCTCTACCTCCCTTAGTATCGCAGTTCAATGACTATCACTCTGAGGAAAGTTTTCCTTGGATACCTCCTAAATCTGATCATGTTGTTTAAGTTACTTTTTATTTTATTCTTTTTTTTTTTTTGCGATACTGGGGATTGAACTCAGGGGCATTCTACCTCCGAGCTATACCCCCAGTCCTATTTTTTATTCTTTATTTGGAAACAGGGTCTCACTAAGTTGTGGAGTGCCTCACTAGGTAGCTGAGGCTGGCCGTGAACCCAGATCCTCTGGTCTCAGCCTTCCGAATGCTGGGATTACAAGCGTGGGCCACCACGCCCGGCTCTTATTTTATTCTTAATAATGATGAGAGTGTTCATTCTCTCCATGAGGACAGTTCATCTTCATACAACTTCCAAATTTCCTTTGTTATGTAGTACTGGGGATTGAACCCAGGGGCATTCTACCTTTGAGCTACACCCCCAGCTCTAGTTTATTTTTTATTCTGAAGAGGGTCTCATTAAATTGCAGAGGGCCTCACTAAGTTGATGAGGCTGGCCAAGAACTGTGATCTCTTGTCTCAGCCTACCAGGTACTGGGATTATAGGAGTGCACCACCACACCCAGCTAACTTCCAAAATCTATTTATAAGACTTACACATACACTATTTTACACTTGAAACAATGGGGGGCGGGGGTCCCATTTTACAAATGAGGACATTCAGACTGAGAAAATAAAGAAGTTCAGGCTTATGGAAGAAATATGACAAATCCAAGGTTGCTCACAATTCAATGCTGGACTCAAACTCAACTATCTATTTTATGTATAACTGGTACTAAGTCACTAACCCCAACCCCAGAATAAGAAACCATATTTCAGGACAATCTTAGCAAATGCTAAATAAAACTGAAAGGCTTGCTTCTATAGAGAATTCATGTGTCATTTTAGGTTATACATTGACTGCCCCTTTTTTTTTTTTTTTTTTGGTTGAACTGGGGATGGAACCCAGGGGCATTCTACCTCCAAGCTACATTCCCAGCCCTATTTTTTATTCTTTGTTTTGAAACATGGTCTCACTAAGTAGCTGAAGCTCACTGTGAGCCTGTGGTCCTCCTTGTCTCAGCTTCCCAAGTACTGGGATTACAAACATGTGACACCACGCCTGGCTAACTTGACTGTGTTTTTGCAGTAGAGACCTGTGATTTGTGTCAGTCACCATCCCCTTATACTCACTGTATCCAGATTTCCCCCAGGGACTGTGTGAACCACACTACTCAGCCTTTCCCTGTCCTAAGAGCTAGGACAGAATCCTAGCCAGACTATTCAAGCACCCTGCCCAAGAATTTGAGTCCTGAGTGAGTGACAGAAGATTGAAACTGGCCAGAGTTCAACTGATCTCACAGATGAGTATCCCAGCCCCCTGGCTTCAAAGAACCAGTCCCTCAGCTTCTTAGATATCCCCATGAGTTCATATTTCCATAAGCTATTTTTTCTACTACTTAAGTTAAACAGTGTTGGCTTTTGTTGCACATAAGCGGAGAACCCTCACTGATACAACTTTTCAGATGAACTAAGGCGCGCGCGCACACACATGCACATCGGTATATATTAATGTTACTGGGGATTGAACCCAGGGGCAGTCTACTTCCAAGCTACAACTCCAGCCCTTTTTATTTATTTACTTTTTATTTTGAAACAGAGTCTCACAAAGGTATTGAGGGTCTTGCTATGTTGCCGAGGCTAGCCTCAAACCTATGATCCTCCTGTTTCAGCCTCCCAAGTCTAGGATTACAGATATGTGCCACCATGCCTGGATAAAAAAATAAAAATTTTTCTGCCTTTAATGTGTGCTTATTAGACAGGTACAAAATATTAAAATGAAATTAGCCACTTGGCATTGTGTAAACAAAGAAAATTGCTTCATGCTGAAAAAAGCAGTAATTTCTTATTTAATTGAACAAAGGAATAACAAGTTGGTATGTTCTTGAGAATCTTGGATACTTTTAGAGGGTAAGTAATGAAAAATGGTTCTAGAATCTGGGATTTTTTTTCAGAAAGTACAGAAAATGTGGAAAGATTGAAGTGTGTTTAGCAAGCAATTTTCTGTGCAAGTCCTTCCCTAGAAGTGTTCTAGGGACTATTCGCTAGAACTTCCCTAGAAGTGTGCTGTTGTACTACTGGTCCTCTCAACGCTCCTTCAACCCAAGGGAAAAGAGACACAGGATTCAATCCTTAAAACTCCTAGAGGGTTAGTCAAAGGCAAATGCAGCCTAGTGCTGTATGAGCCCTGGTCATCAGGACTATAGGGTCTATAAGTAGAAGCCACAGGTTGTGCATCCCTTAACTGAAAAGCTTGGAATTGAAATTGTTTCAGATTTCAGAGTCTTTTGGATTTGGGGATATTGCATATACATAATGAAGATCTTGGGGAAAGGACCCAAGTCTGAACACAAAATTCATTTATGGTTCATATACATCATACATATACATACATATACATATGTACGCCATATATATATGTATATATGGCATAAAGGTAATTTCATACAATACTTTTGTAAATTTTTTTTCATGAAACACAATTTCACAGTGCAGAATTTTCCGTATGCATTGTCATGTCAATGCTCAAAAAGTCCCAGATTTTGGATTTTCAGGTTAGGAATATAGAATAAAAGAAGAGATGAAGTTCTTCAGCATTAACTGGAGGCTGAGATCTCCTGGAGAGCTGTCTTAAGATCATGCATGAAGAAGCACTGAATCCAATTGCTTTCTCTTCTGGGGAGTGGCCAAGGGGGCAAAAACTACTGATACTTCGGCAATGCCCTCACAACACTCATTTCACAGTAACAGAAATCATAAGTCACTCCACAATTATACCAGGATCTGCTATCAAGATTAAGCTACTCGATGAACAAAAGGCCTACAATGTTCTGGCATGTTGCGGGGTAGACAATTATAAAATAGGATCTCTTGCTTACTATGAGGTAATTTGCAATCTGATTGTGAAAACAAGGCAGGCACATATGAAATAACTAGCAGCAGTGATGCCGGAAGGACACTCATTGCCAGGTGCAGACAATATATACATGAGAGTCAGGGTCAGAACCCTGTGAGCTTGCCCTAAGCTGTAACTGAAGACAGTTCCTTAGCCATATTAACATCAAGATGCTTGATCTCTTCCTTTTATTAAGAGCTGAATTCAGTATCAAAGCAAAGAATAATCACAAGAGCATGCCTGTGTACGATAGGAAGACATAAAATAACAGTGATGGAAATTCATCCTTTTGGAAAGTAAGAAATGATGGAGTAATCCCATGGTCATATGCCTTGCACCCACTGGAGCCTTAAATGTATCTTGGGATTTGACCAAGTGGCAAACACTTAATTCCTTTTATCAAAGGTTGTGTTCAGAGAAAAAGCAAACTAGTATTTGGGAATAAACAAACCCTAGTTCACAATATGTTCTAAAGTCCTAAAATATAAGTGTTCTCTCACTTGAGCTGAGTCTAAGCAGCTCACCTATAAGCCCTGCTTGTTTGGCAAAGAAAGTCCAAAAGCAGAATAACGGATACCCACTTGGGGAAGAATTAATCTTGATTTTGGTAAATGTTTTAATGCAATTTATTAAAAGCTCCTGCCTGAGTTTGGACTCCCTAGAAGTAGGGAAGGTTTAGAAAATGGCAGGTAATGAGAGAACATTTGGTTCAGAGACTGTGGCCTGGACTCCCCCTCTCCTGCCAGCTAATCAGCAAGACTCAAAACACTTAAGCAACTTAAGTAAACATGTAAGCAAGAACAAAAGAAATCCCAATATTCTGGTGTGGCATTCCTAAAGCTACAAAACTGTGGATAATTTTCCTGTACCGAAGAGTCCATATAATTTGTAAGCTATGCTTTGCATTATTTAAAAAAAAAAAAAAAAAAAGCAAATTTGAAGGTATGTCAGACAACAATGAAAAATGTCAGGTGCAAAGAAGCTTTTTTTTTGGGGGGGGGGGAGGTGGTACTGCAGATTAACCCCACGGTTGCTCTACCACTGAGCTGTACCTCCAGTTCTTTTGAAACAGGATAATCTCACTAAATTGCTGAGGCTGGCCTCTAACTTGTGATCCTCCTGTCTCAGCCTCTCAAGTACTGGATTATAGGTGTGCTCTGCCACACCTAGCTCTAGAGAAGTTTAAAAAAAAAAAAAAACAACAACAAAATGGTTGTTCATGGCTATGTATATTTTTAGTGTCTCAACCTAATATAAATCAGAATGTGGTGCCTCTAAGTAGTTATTAATCAAACACATACCACAATCTTTAGACAATTTCTAAAATATAGAGGATGTACCTTTAACCAGAAATTTCTGTAAAAAATACTAACCAAAATACAAAATATTATTATCAAATATTGAGATTATAAACACTAAAAAATAAAATTCAAATTTGGTTTTATAGCCTAATTTTTTTTTTATCTATCTGAAAAAAAATCCATATTACTATAACTTTTTATGGTGTCAACTTTTAACTGAATAATATTCAACACAGTAAAGTCTACTTAATTAGAACTGGTATAAAGAGCTCAAAAAATACATTCTTCAATGTGTTATATGAACAAGGCATAAACTTCACCCTGTCTTCTACATCTACATGACTGTATAATAAATAATCTTCCTATAAAATCTAATATCACCAGCATTCGGGAGGCTGAGACCGGAGGATCCGGGTTCGCGGCCAGCCTCAGCTACCTAGTGAGGCACTCTGCAACTTAGTGAGACCCGGTTTCAAAATAAAGAGTAAAAACTAGGGCTGGGGGTGTAGCTCGAAGGTAGAATGCCCCTGAGTTCAATCCCCAGTACCATAAAAAAAAAAAAAAAATCTAATATCAGAGAAAGATCCTGAAGAATTCTTTTGGAGCATCTAAGAAAGAAGAATTTTTTTTTTAAACTTAGTAGCATGTATTAAATTATAGCATGTAAACTGACAAGTGTCTCTGTGTGCATGTTTAAGAATAATATATACAACACACATGGTAACTCAGCTGACTGTTGATTGGCGGAGTCAGTACCATCTAAAGGGGGGGAGGGGAGGACTTCCTTCAATAAAATTTTCCCAAAATTACAAGGAAACAAATATGTCACCTAGTTTAGAAACTCTACACTGAGATTTCCTAGGGACTTACGATGGCTCATGTATCATGCACCTGGGCTCATGGATCTGTCCCAGCTCTTTTCACTCTTGAGAGTAAAAGCAGGAAGGATTCCTTGTAGAGGGTCTCTCTGTTACTTGTGGAGACTCTATTGCCATTGGAAAACCAAGAGTGACAGTATAAGAAACTGCCAGTAAATTTCAAGGAACCATCCAAGAAGAAAAGAAAGAAAAAGAAAGAAAGAAAAAAAAAAACCTATCTGATTTTAAGATAATATGATATATTTGGAAGCCTTTGGATTGGAAAAGAGAATGAAGGCACAGAGAATTACCTTATTTTACCCATAAATTTATTTTTGTGACTTAAATCTCATTTTATGAGTCACACTGGCCATGTCAACTTCTTACTATTACCTACTGATCATGGCAAATGGAAATCTCCCTTATCTTTATCAGGAGTACTCAGAGAATAAAAGTTCCCATTGAAAGATCTAAAATAATTATAGGTACAGTGTTTCATCAACAAATGGTGATGGTTACTATGAGATCAGCGCCTAAAAGCCCTAAGAAGCAAAGACTGCACCTAAGGAGAAGGTATACAGGGGGACGTACTGATTAATGGGAAGGGAAGGCAGACCATGAAGACATTTCCACAAACTCCAAAAAGACTTTCCTTCCCTCAAGCAGGGGCCTCTACACAAGCTGCCATACCATTTGTGTAGCTCCAGACTCTGCCTATGAGCTTTCAACAAGGCAACTGCAGCACAAACTCAAGCACAGAGCCACCTGCAGATGCACCAACCTTATTTAGTAGCTCATCTCTACAATATGCACAAGGTGAGCAATTAGTGTTTGATTTCATGGGGGAGGGGGAGAAGGTTTCTATTTTCAACTAAAAAAAATAAGGTGGAGTATTAGAGGAGTTTACTTGTTTTCTAAAAAGCTGAAAACTTGGATTATTTTCCCCTAATCCTTTCTCAAGTCATTTTATAAGTTTCCATTACTTATACACAATTGTAGGGAAACATGTTGGAAAGGTAATCGGAAGTGACAGATGGGCCTATTTTGAAATAAAGTGAAGCCTGCAGCACTACTAAAAGGAAGTCACGAAATTCAAAATTAAACCAGACAGAATGGTCTCAAGCCAGTTTCATTCTTTTTTTCAAGGAAGTGCAGAGAGTGGGAGGTTGAAGCAAGGCCACCACCTCTTTGAATTCCTAACTTTGGCCACTTTGTACAGCTCTTTAAAACTGTCTTCTTACTGCACATTGCAGTAAGAAGACACATATTTATTATCAAACATCTATGTCTTTCACCAGCATCACTGAAACACAATTCCAGATTTATAAAGGTTTAAGAAAAGAATAGATCAAAAAAATGTTAGGTGTATATATGAATGTATCGCTATAAATTTCACTGTTATATACAATTACAATGCACTAATAAAAATAAACTTTAAAACAAAGGACATTTATAAATCATTTATTGTCCATTGAATGCCTCAGTTAGGATGAAATGGAAAATGTATGTTTCAAAAACCCACAACGTGCTCCAGACACATCAAGAGAGCATTCACACAGCTGTATTACTGTGGACGGCTTTGCCAGATGCTCCAGTGAGGAGCTCCACCTACCTTATTGTGCTCATACTTATACGGGATCTTGAGTGTGTCCATAGCTCGGATCATGGCCTGCATGGCTGTGAAGATGTTCTGGTACACCAGTTTGGTGAAGCCCCTCTTGTCTTCATCCGAGTATCCTGACCCATGGATGATTCTCATCTGCTTGATGAATGTACTCTTGCCACTCTCCCCTGTCCCTGAAATACAGATGACAGCAGAACATTAGACCACCACATCTTCTCAGTCTCCCAATAACTGACCTAGACACAGGGACTTGGCTGTGACATCCCCAAAAAGCCTCCTCTTTGAAAGAGGGGCATCACTAGAAGTGGGAACTCCACTTACAGCAAACACTTAGCAAAATTAGACAAACCAAGAGTCCATTTCAAAGGCAAATGAGCTTTAAAAAAAAAAAACTGTCTCCATCTTTGGAAGCCACTCAGCATGGAATTTTGATAGTGACTGTAACCATGTATCTCATAAGAAACAATGACAACAGCATCTCTTGAACATAATAAAAACTTGATAAAGCTCTCTTCCCTAGGGAATATTTGAAATGCTTCCAGGATTCTGGCTTGTTTAGTCAGGATTTAGATCTGGAAATGACAATCTACTTATACAAAATGCTATTCAGAGAGAGATAAGAGAAAGAAGCCTAAAAATTTTCTAGACATTTTCTCTAATTTTAAAATGGGGTATAAGGAAAGTATAAGATCCTAATAAGACAAGAACAAGTGTCATTTTCTAGACAAGAAAGCATCCATTATATTTATTTTTAGGAAGGCTGATTGAGTTATTGCGAGGAATTGTCTAAATCAGGAAGGACACAGTGGTTCTCTTCCCTCTACCCACTGATAAAAAAATTTATTGTTGGATTTTTTTCTTCTGTGCTATCTCATTTTTCCCCATCTTCAATATTCCTTTCCTGTTCTCATAAGCCTGAAAATAATCCCTAACAGAGCTACAGATTCCAGTTAGCAGATGAAATCCTTTCACTGAATCTCACCATATATACTCTAACAATGAATAAAACTTCAGTCTAAAAGTTTCATTATCTAAATAGAAGTGGCATTTTTTCATATTCTCTATCTTACTCTCTATTTCTCACTTTTTTCAAGCTTTCTTGGAATTTCCAAAAAATAAACATCTTTGTCTTCCCTAAACAATGTAAAGAAAATAAAAATGCCAATCTGGATATTAAATATGAGAGAATAGAATAAAATACAAGATGGTCTTGTAACTAGAGTCCTCAGTGCCCTTCCTCCCTACAGGGTTGGGGGAAATTTCTAATTCGGAATAGAAAGGAGAGAGGGAGAACTCAAAGCTAGGAATATAACATCTGTCCTAATTTCATTTTGTTCTTCTAATAGTTGGATTTCATTACTATCTTTATAAACCATCACAAAAATTCAAATAAGTATTACGGTTTTCATGGAAGCACTTTTAAATGACTGCCAATGGTAAGTGTGGAATCCTTGGACGTTACAATGTGAGAGGATTTCTAGCCCCAGTGTCCTGCAGGTGCCCTTTATAATTTTCCTCTAACTTTTAATAAAATAATATGGAATTCCTTGAAATATAAATTTAATACTGCAATGTGAATGCTATTAGCTTTTGCTTTTTTTCTTGAGACTGGCTTTTGCCATGTTGCCCAGCCCAGTCTGGAACTCCTGAACTGGAGTGACTGGAGCAGCTGGAACTGCAGGCATGTGCTACCAGGCCTGCTTTGCCCGTTTTAACAGGATTAATCTACAGAGTTCAAAATGAGTATCTCATAATCCCAACCATGGAGACTTGAGAAACACATAATATATGAAAAGTAGCATCTCCAGGAGAAATAAAGCTAAAAATGATTTCTCATTATTAATCAGCAAGTTAAAGAAACCAGTCTCTTTACTCTCCTAAGCAATTAAATGTATATAAGAAAAAAAATCCCAAATTGCTTCTTTGTTTATTATCACTATCCCAGGGCCAATTTGCGAGGGCCTAACCAACCAGAATCTGTAAATTTTTTCCAAAATAAAAAAAACAGAAGAGATCTCAATTTGTGAAGTTAATGGTATGAAAAGCAAAGCAAAGAAAATTTAACAGTAGAGCCCTGTTTCTCTGGTCATTTGAGAAATTTTTATATGTTTACCCCTAAATTTGAAAAATAAATAAAGGCCCAAGAAAGTAGCAAATGAAGAATAAACTACATTAGCTTGAGTTTCATTTAAATCACACTGGCACAAGCAGTCAATACTTAACATCTCTTTGGATTTAGTTACCAAGGCCCTGGGCATGGTCCACACACTGGGCATCATGCTAATGCAGACTCTACATAGGGGCAGAATACATGACCAATGAATGAACTGGACGGAACTAAGAAGGGGGAAAGAAAAATCTTAAAACTCAACTCTAAAGGAAGGTTATTTCCTGTTGCTAGAAACACATCCAAGCATCCTTTCTCCCCTGATCTTGGTCAGTGCCTCAGAAGGCCAGGGTTTTAGGTATGAGTTTCATCAACAGCTCTCTTTTCTGTCCTCTGCTTGGGTTTTACCCATAACCGATAGGAGGAGGCAGCCAAAGAGCAAGAGAAAGAGGGAGGACACTTATTCCCCAGCTCCCTCCCTACTGCGGGCCACATATGTGCTATGTCAAAGGCCACAGCTTCTGTGGGTGGTCTCCTCCAGCTGCTTTCTCTGGGTTCCAGTAACTGCTCCCTATCTTTGCCTGGCTCTTGCCAGCTCTTACTACCTACACCTGGTTCCCAACTTTGTAAACAGTCTCTTTATAAAACTCCTCAGTCACCAAGTTGGAGTGTGCCATATGTTTACTGCTAGAACTCTGACTAGTTCAAGAGAGCGAGAGACTAATAAGATGAAGGACAGAGAAGGCAAGGAAATGGAGAGTACCCTCTCTTATTCCTCTGTCCTTTTCTCTATAGAGATCTGATTTACATGGTACTCTTCTCATTTATAAAGTGCATTCTACCTAGTAGCTCACTCTCATGATATTTCTGGAGGCATCACCAGAGGAAAAAAATGACGAAGCCCCAACCAGAATCCACGGCTGCCAGCCCTCCCTGAAAGTGCTAATAAACACAGTACTTATCAGCCAGAGAACATGCACCTGTGCATATAATGCGTACACACACTTGAAGACTAATGTCCAATACAGACAAGAATACCCTGGCTTATGCCTGAGTACCCTCTCTTTTATAAACAAAACAGAAAGGAAATTTGTATTCATCCCTATCAACTTTGCCAAGCACTTTGAAATATACTGTCATTTTATCCTCTCAATAATCTGTGATATAGGTGTCTTTATCTCATTCCAAAGAAAACAGAAGGCCCAGAACAGGTGAGACAACATGGCTGGGATGATGTGGGTAAGCATGGCCACACGAGGGCTGAAGTCAGTCTTCCCACTCTCAGCTTCAGCCTGGCATGCCTTTCAGTCCCACAACTGCCCAAATCCAGGGTAATTAACTTCTCCTACCCACAACCTAAAATTGCCATAATCCTGCTTTGACTACACCCCAATTTCTGTCCATTTAACCTAGTCTTGAATTTCTGAATAGTACTTCAACTACTGGAGACTCGTTTTGAATCTTGGTGCTGTCTTCCAGTAGACCAGTATTCCTCCCAAGTAAAGTTCACTCCTGCGCTTCACGCTAGTGCTTTCATTTTGCGACACAAATGCAGCAAATTGAAAGTGAACGTAACCGCCTCATGTAAGAAAAAATGCTGTAGGTAGAATGATAAAAGTAGCAAAGAATTATTCTGAACTGAAACTGAACAAGACAAAAAGAAAATACATGAACTAAAACATCAAAGAGTGACAAACTCAGTTTCTTTGTTCCAGAGTTCTACTGTGGAGACAAATTATTTGGAACAATTGTGTAAGACAAACTTTGTGCACCATTCTCCTATTTTTATAGAATTATACAATATTCTGAGAGTTTGAAATGATAAATTACTTAAATAATCTCCTCAGCCAGGAATGGTAGTGCATGCTTGTAATTCCAGTACTTGGGAGGCTGGGACAGGAGAATCGCAGGTTCGAGGCCAGCCTCAGCAATTTAGTGAGGCCCTCAGCAACTTATTAAGACTCTGTTTCAAAGTAAAAAATAAAAAAGGGCTGGGGGGGGGGGTGTGCCTCATTGATAGAACACCCCTGGGTTCAATCCCCAGTACCAATAAATAAATAAGTGAATGAATAAATAAATAAATAATCAGTTTACTCATGGTTAGTAAGAAAAAATATTTGAAACGATATAAAAAAACCAGTTGCTTTCAAATTGTATAAAATGGTGTTTTCTAAGGTCACATGAATAAGAGACTTAACAATTCTTCATCTCTGAACAGAAGAAAGGGGAGTTTTCTATTAACAGATTGCTTAGTGAATTCAGTAATGGCTAATGTCTTTTCACAGCATGAGGCATTAAAGAGCACAAATAACTCTGAGCAATCTAAAGAAATATGACTCTTTTTCCAAGATCACTGACATAATAAAATCTAGCAAAGGGCCCTAATATAAAATGTCCAAGGGTGGAGCAGGCTCTTATTTTTGATAATTTGAATATATTTCCAGTCATGTCATTTACTAATTTTAACAAGCAAATCAACACACATGAGGGTTAAGTCCCATAAAAATCTGCTCTCTCCTTCAATGTCTATAAATATGGCTTTAAAATGTCCCCCCAAAAGTTACTTGAACCTTCAGGCAAGTACCCTGCCTTTTCTTAGCTCGTTAAAACACCCTAAAATGGGACTCTGTAAGAATTGTGCTATTAAAAGGCCACCTCATTCAGCTATATTAACTGGCTGGAAAGGACACCAATGGTTTCCTCCCTGACCCCCTGGGTCCAGATGAAGCGCAGAGAGCAACACCGAGTTTATTTCATATTTCCTTCCATCACAACATTAAATATAAATCTAATTGCCTGTGATATAGTACATTACTTACATCTGTCAATTTACACTGCTTGTTTTGCCCATTTGCAAAGAGTTATTTCAAAAAAGACTGTTTTAAATTCAATCATATAAAGGCTTCAGATGTAGCTCAGTGGTAGAAAAGTTTGCCCAGCAGATATGAGGCCCTGAGTTCAATCCTGAGTGCCACAAAAACAAAAATAAATGCAATCATACATCACCTTTTTTGTTTTGTTTTGTTTTATAGAGTACTGGGGATTGAACCCAGGACCTTGGGTGTGCCAGGCAAGAGCTCTATCAATGAACTATACTCCCAGCCCCGAATATTATCTTAATGGTAATGAATTAGCATTTATTGTTTAAAGCAATCAGAGACTCATTAATTCCTTCTCTCACACTTAAACTGGCTTCTTAGACTACTCTCTTATTCAAAAGAGCTACCGAGGACAATCCACATACGTGAGTATTCCTCAAGGCCCTAAAAATGTCAGCTGCTATTGTAGTTGCTCAGAACAACTCTGGTGCCCCCTTTCTCATTCGAGGGCCCTGGAAAACAGCTACTGACACTACCTGGCACTCCAAGGGGCCACCTGTGTCGTGTTCTGTATCCTGCAACAGAGGCAGAAAATACACTTTCGCAAGGTCTCTCACAACTGAGGGAGGCCCACACCACTTCCATTTTTGTTTTGTTTTGTTTTGTTTTGTTTCCAGAAAAAAAGAAGAAATGCCAAAAGAGAGTAACAAAAACTGTGGTATTTAAAAGCATACAATGAATATATTCGTTTCACCCTGCCAGGGCCTTCCATGACTGTATTTGGAGATATTGTCACACCATCAGAGTCCACATCTGAAGCCCTTAATGAATGTGAAGGCTCCAGCCAAATGCCCTACCCGGCTCTCTTGATTGGCCAGCACCCAGATAAAGAACGGGTAAGAACAAAACCCAAGTCTCATGAAGCTGAATTATTACTCAAGCAACTGCACTTCAAGTCCACTGATTTAGGCCAAGAGTCTGAAATATGGAATCTCAGCACCACCAAAACAGAACTTGGGCTACTTCCATATAAACTTGGATAAAGTAGAACCAGATATTCCAAGGATGAATTTGCTACCCACGAGCACATCATTAACCCACACCTGCAAAGAATTAATAGCACTGAGATAAAAGAGACTTAACAATACTGAGTCAAACATAATCCATGTGTTGTCTGTATTCTGAGTTACATCTACTTTCCATGGCTTCTGGAGTCTGCACATTTTGCTAACTGAGGCTACCTGCACTTGAAACTCAGCAGTTCTGACACCAAAGACATCATACCTTCTCTTTAAAAGACTATCTTTTGAAGGCAAGGGTTGGGTACACTTAACCTTTTTATTCCCAGCATGACCTGGCAGAAGGTCCTAGACAGTTCAAAAAGCGAAGCAGAGAAATGAACTTAACTTAGTATCGCCAACTGTGAGCAGAAACTGAATGGGCAAGAAAGTCAGTAGTAACCAGAACTATTAATAACTATTAAGTCAGTTAAGCTGTTTTTAAGGGAAAAACAGGCAAGATGTATTGAAAATGCAATTGCTTATTGAAAGTATTTAGAAGATCACAGTAGTCTTGGGTTTCTCAAAATGGTTATATACTCCTGGAAAAAATATCTGATAGTTCTTTCAAGGTTACCTAAGAGTGCGAGAACTTCTTCTGAGTATAACCATGGTAAACATCCGTGTATTAAAAAGTAGCAGCAGTTAGTTGCACAACCTTCTGAACATACTAAAAACCACAAAATTATACATTTTAAAATGGTAAATTTTTATGGTGTACAAATTATAATTTTTTTAATTTTAAAAACTAACTTTAGTATTGTCTGGAGAAGTCAGGCATGGTGGCACATGCCTGTAATCCCAGTACTCAGGAGGATCGCAGGTATGAAGCCAGTCTCAGCAATTTGGTAAGGTTCTCAGCAATTTAGTGAGGCTCTCAGCAACTTAGCGAGACCCTGTTTCCAAATAAAAAAATAAATAAATAAAATAGGACTGAGGATGTAGCTTGGAAGTAAAATGACTCTAGGTTTAATAGAAAGCAACATACACACACGCGCGCACGCGCGTGGTATCATTTGGAAAAGAACAGAAAGTGTACATGATGCTTCATGCTAAAACTTTCTCAGGAGGTTCCTTTGCATCAACCTGCTGAACCGCCCTCCAATCCCACCCTAGGAGTGCATGTTCATTCTCTTCTGTGTCTGGATGTATTTTGAAAAGCTCTGAACTCACTGATTTTACAAAGGAGAGAAGTGACTCATTAAAGGATTCTGCTGGTTGACAGCTAATTTAGAAGAAGATGGACTAGAAACTATCAAGGCTTCCTATCTGTTCAAGGCTCCGGATCTTGTATCTTCATATACTAAATGTTTTCCTATTTAAAAAGTTATAAATATTAATTATTAAAAATGCTTCTAAAATTTGAACATTTTGGAATATTTCCTGGAAGGTTACACTGAAGCTAAGAGCTGAAGACTCAAGATCCAACCCAAGAAAAAAGAAGGAAACAGCATTCCAGGGCATGGACCAGCTAACACAGAGGTCACGGCGAAAATGTTTAGTTGACAGGTTAGAAGTACAAGACGGACAGTGTGACATGATGACTACTCAGGCATGATGAGTAGTGAGGTAAGAGGTAGTAGCATTGGCTGCAGAGTCAGGGGCCAAGTTACATGGAGTGCTATAGTTCAGGAAACAAAGTTTGGACTTTATTTTAAGTACACCAGACAGCTTTGTAGAGTTTTAACCAGAGAAATGAGATGATAAGTAAGAATGGGTCATAAGAACATGTCAGTAGGGTATTCCAAATAAAAGACTATGGCAATTGAGACTAGCATGAAAGGAAGACAAACAGAAGCGACATATTCTAGATTAGAGACATTAAGATGTAAGTGGCGAAGCAAGGAAATGAAATAGGAAGAACGCATGGATTCCTGGCCTGGGTAGCTATATTCATAGAGAAAGTCTGAAGTGGAAAGGGTTTGGGGAGTCATTGTGCTTAAAATGTGTATTCATTCCAGCTGAAAGAACTCTTTGTACACCCATGAGGTGTAGCACCCATAGCACTGCTATGGAAGATACTCGTGACACCAAGGATGCAATTTGTGTCCTACATTTTGAAACAAAGGCAAGGACATGACCATGACTGAGTACTTATGCCAATGGATGAGTCAGAGTAGACTGCAAAGCTGGGGCTGTAATTTCACTTCCTATGATATAAATCTGCCTAGCTAAATGAAACATATGAAAGTTTTGGGTCTTTACATGTACATACACATGTGTACACACATATACACTTATTTTACAAAGTGGCACCATTGCTATATACATATTTCTTCAGAGAAAATTGGAACCTTCACTGAACATTATTTGGCATGCATGAAGATATTATAAAAATATCGAAGCCGGGCGTGGTGGCGCATGCTTATAATCCCAGCATTTGGGAGGCTGAGACTGGAGGATACGGGTTCGCGGCCAGCCTCAGCTACCTAGTGAGGCACTCCACAACTTAGTGAGACCCTGTTTCAAAATAAAGAATAAAAAAATAGAGCTGGGGGTATAGCTCGGAGGTAGAATGCCCCTGAGTTAATCCCCAGTACCGCCAAAAAAAAAAAAAAAAAATTGAATCATAATATAATATTTTAAGAAATGGGAACCCTTCAGAGTAAATATCCACTCACAGACTTTAACATTGATTTTTTTTTTTTTCAGATAATAAAAACGTCAACACACACAGTCCAGATTTTCAGGTCACATACAAGCATAAACTGCAAACTTTAAAATTACAGTGGGTGGGAAATTATACAATGCACTTTGGAAAGCACGGTGCCATCCTCATTAAACCTGTAAATATTTCCTCAGAAGAATGCTCATCTAGCAACAAATTAAACTCACAGTGGAGGAAAATGCTCAAGATGGGTCTGAAATGCCCCTGTCCACCTTCCTTCTCATGCCTCAGGCATGTGGCATGACAGGAGAATCAGCTGGAGTCAGGGCCCAAAGACCTGCACACAGCCACCTGGTTTCCAAGAGCTACAAGTGAGCAAACAGGCTTCACAACTTCATGAGTTCCCTCCAACTTTCAGGTTTTACGACTATTCCCTTCTCTATATGTAGCTGTATAGCTTTTAAAATGCTTAATTATATTTCTCCTGAGGCAAGAAATATTATTTACCATTTATTCAAATATTAATTCAAATGAATTGACTAAAAACCATAGTAATCTTCTTTTGGGGTTAATATGTCAGATTTTTTTTTTCTTTTACTCATGTGGCTCTTCACTTTGAGCATGTAAAAATAATTATCTTTCGAGGTAGGGGAATTCAGGTGCTAGAGAGGGAGCAAGCCAAGTACTGCCCCAATTAAAAGAAGCAATAGTCTGAGATGTCTCACAAAATAGTTTTCAGGTTGCAGAACATGGCATGCTTTTTTAGCAAATATTGCCCCAATCACTTCAAATAATGCCAATGAGAATATTAAGAGGGACTTATACAGCTGGGTGTGGTGGTGCACACCCAGTACTTGGGAGGCGGAGATAGAAGGATCACAGTTCGAGGACAGCTTCAGCAAGTAGTGAGATTCATCAGCCTAGCAAGCCTATTTCAAAACAAAAATAAAATGGGGCTGGGGGTGGAGCTTAGATACCCTGGGGCTTAATTCCCAGTACCACAAAAAAAGACTTATGTTGCAAGTCTGCCTAGTAGGCATAAAATTAAGAAAAGATCTGGAAGGTAGAACACATTATGGAAAACAAGAGTTGCTAAATGTTCCTATAGAGTCACTATTGACCTAATGGGAACTTTTAGAAGTCCACTGTTCCTATAGCATTTGAGGTTTAGTTACAAATCCACACCTTAAATCTAAGCATTGTTCACATTTTAAAATTCTCTCTTGGGGGAAATGTTGATAAAAAACAAGAGAACCTGCTGGGGGTCTCTTTATTAGCACTAATCCCACCCAGCAAGACTCTTGAAACTAATCATTTCCAAATGGCTAATTTGGGAGGATCAAATAACTATGCTATAGAGAGATGCATTAGGAAATCATTTGGGTTCTCACTTCCTCTGAAACATAAAAATAATAATTTTTAAGATTAGCCTTTTTTTTAAGATGGAACATTTATTTATTACTGCAGGGAGGAAGTAGCCCCTTTGTAGTCAATGCTTGGGGAACTTATAAATGCCTCTGTTGTTTAAGAGTTGACTCACTCCAAAGCAATCTAATGATGCTTCTTTGCACATTCACATGTGCTGTCCAAAGAGAGGCAACATCTGGTTTCACCAATTGATGTCAAGAAAATTTCTTCAACCAGTTAAAAAAGTTGCCCGATGGTTTGCTCATTAATTTAAATTCTGTCCTGTAGTTTATTTTGCTTGATGACCATATGTTTCTCCAGCATTCAAGCCAGTGGCAGTAACAGACACACAACAGAATGATAACAGAGCAAGCCTTTCCCATTTTACTTTTTTCAGAAATAGCAATGGTCCACCTTAGCCTTAAGTAGTGCCTTTCTCCTAACTTTTTTTTTTCTTCCAAGTACTGGAAATTGAACACAGACAGGGGCATTCTACCTCAGAGTTACATATCTAGCCCTATTTTATTCTTTATTTTGAAACAGGGTCTCATTAAAGTCTCTGGGGGTCTCGCTAAGTCCGAGTCTCTGGTCTCCAACCTGCAATCCACTTGTCTCAGCCTTCCAAATACTAGGATTATCCTTACTGTTAAGTTTACTACCCACAGAAATATGCTTTCTTCTTGCAAAAAAAAAAAATCTTGGCTCGGAAGGATGTCACCTAGAAATGTATAATCAGCAGGGAAAAATAAGAAAGGACAGCCTTATGACCAGATTTGCTCCTTAAGGAATATTAAAGAAAGTACATTTGTGAATTTCACTAATGTTTAGTTGGGCTTGTACATATGGTGACTTTCTAACATGTGACTAATGAAGAAGAAGTGACACGAGTTACTGTCTTAATTTAATCTGAACTTCTCTTGCTCTAGGACCAATAGAGCTGATCCATGAAACAAAAACTAGAGTTAAAAGGGAAGACATATCATAACACAAAATAACATAGGGCTCTTAGAATAGATTTTGGTGTAGGCCACACAACTTAAAAATGCTGTTCAAATTATGGTAGCTTATATCCAGATGTGACTTTTTAATAAACTGCCCTAATAACAAATCAATATAATTTATTATAATATAACAAATCAATATAAATATATTTATCAATATAAATAAAAGTGGCATGAGTAATAAATAAATAAATAATAGAAACTCACCATTTTGTATGCAACATTTCCCCTAAAATTTTTCATCATAAAAAAGGTAGAAAAGTATTAAAGCATATAATGAAAGTAGAGCCTCAAAAAGATTGTGCTTACTTAAACCAATAATGGAACTGACAGAAATTAAATCAACTCAATGCAAAATATTTAAATAAATTTTTAAAAAGAAAATTGTGAATCAGTAGGACTTGCTTAGTGGAGTTATTATTTTCTAGGATATGTAAAAATCTCCAACATACACACACACACACACACACACACACAGGTAAGGTAGGGCCTCAAAAACCAAAAGCTGTAGCCTAACACTGATACAATAATAACTTGCATCTTGTTGTCTACCTACAGCTTTCTCAATGCTACTCATCAACAACTTTTTTTTTTTTGTACTGAAGGTTCAACTCAGAGGCATTCTACCTCCAAGCTACATCCCCAACCCTATTTTACTTCTTATGTAGAAATGGTCTCACTAAGTTGCTGAGGCTGGTCTCAAACCTGTGATCTTCCTATCTCAGTCTCCCAAGTACCAGGATTACAGGCATGTGCCACCATGCCTATGAATGTACCACGTATTAAATGTAATGACCAGTTGAATATTCTAGATCTTCCACAAAAAAAAAAAAAAGTGTTGAGAATGAGATAGAGAAACTTCCCCTAATCATGTATTCTTCTTAAAAAATATTATTGCTGAGGTGATTGTGAGGTTACTTGTTACTTATATTGTACTATAAGAGGCACACAGAAACTTCATAAAGCCTGAGCAATGAACTTTTTAAAATAATAAGTGTTACTGAGTGTAATTCACATACCCTACAACTTATCCATTCCAAGTATACAACTTGATGGGTTTTAGTATATTCACAGATGTGCGCAAGCATCACCACTATCAATTTTAGAACATTTTCACTGGGTAATGAAACTTCTAATGGGGTGTCAAACAGCTAACTAGTCAAAATAATCAGATTACTCAGCTAGATAAACTTGCTGCTAAGTGCATTCCCTCTTCCTTTGATTTCAAAGTATATATTTATATGTGGCCTTGGTGTAGTTGCTTTGTTCTTTTTCCACTTAACACATGCCAGAGTCAATAGCCTAGGAGGTGTGGTTGAAATTTTTTGAGCAGGAATGAACTCCTTCCTAGGAATCCCTTAAAAAGATAGAGGCATGGCATAAATGGATAATTCAATTTTACAAGGAAGACACAAAAGAAAGAAAATGCTCTTGCAAAGGTCCAGGAAGGAGGTAAAAGTCTGAATTTGTGTGGTGAAAAATAGGCAAAAAGAAAAGACTTAACACTAAAAGACAGAACAGGCAGGTCATGGCTGTGGCGGAGAGGGAGAAACATCATGGCTCCAACCTGGGAGATGGGAAAGATGGTAGTGCCTTTAGCTCCATCAGGGATCAAGAAAGGAAATTTGGTGTAAGGGTGAAGCTGCTGAGCCACTACCAGTGCTGTGCTGGTAAATGCATTCATCTGCAGGGTGTGTTACAAGTATGGTTCTGGAAGTCATCCTCCTGGGGGTGTGAAGAGAACCATTGCTAACTAAGCATGCCCAATTGAATGCTCAAGGCACTGCAAGAAGTTTCTCAGACACTGGCTGATGCACGGTTCCTGATGCAGTGGAAGGAACAGTGGGGAACCAGGTAGACAGGCCCACTGGCCCTGAGCATGGAAATGGCTGTATGCAGGAGGAGAGGGCAGCAGCCTGGGTGGGTTCCTGGTTAGCAGAGCCTGCCTAGGCTGTCCTGGGAGACATAAGACCAAAGTGATCTTGCCTCCCAGGGTCACCTACCTCTTCCCTAATGTTCTTCTCTATCAGGTGTGTCACTACACATTCCTAATGCTGTAAAGGAATAAAGGACGAGGAAGACTCTGAAAATCCTGAATAAGTGTACACATTAGTCTTTTATGGCAATAGCCACTGTACTCTGCCTCAGAACCTCCACTGGGCCAGAAGTAAATGTCCAAATTCTGTTAATTCATGCATTGGCTAGGCATAAGTCATTGTGATTGTGCATCACAAAGAACTGAACATGTTTCTTCAAACCTCCCAAAAAATATTTCAATCACCTTACTAAAAGTCATTTATTTTTACTGAAGTTAACTAAAGCTGGGCGTGGTGGTGCACACTTGTAATCCCAGTACTTAGAAGGCTGAGACAGGAGGATCACAGGTTTAAAGCCAGCCTTGGCAACTTAATGAGGCTCTCAGTATGCTAGTGAGACCCAGTTTCCAAATAAGATATAAAATTGGGCTGGGGATGTAGCTTGGAGGTAAAATGCCTCTGGGTTCAATCCCCAGTACAAAAAAATAAAGTTAACTATGACTTTGGAAGGGTACAGTTGATATCCTGAGTTACTGCTGAGTGTAAAATCTTATAATTTTACTGCTTTGGGAAATCATAAAGCATAATTAATTCTAAAACATTCAGTAAGGACCCCCCCCTTTTGTTTCCCAATTCATCCCCCAAAACCAATAACCTAAATCACAAATCATTCACCATAATAGATTAAGAATTTGGGAGAAAAACATTATGGAACTTTAATTTCACACTAATTTGTGGGGGAAGGGTGGTGAGGGGATACTGAGGATTGAACCCAGAGGCATTCTACTTCTGGGCTACACCTCAAGTTCTATTTGATTTTTTAATTTTGAAACACAGTCTCACTAGGTTGATGAGCGTCTCACTACTTGCTAAGGCTGTCCTCAAACCTGGGATCTTCCTGTCTCAGGCTCTCAAGTACTGGGATTACAAGTACACGCTCACCATAATTTTAGACTAATTAATTATTCTGTCCAACAAGAATAACTAAGTCTTCATAATCAAGTATATAATACTATAAGCAAAATATCTTGTAGTCATATGTTGTGTATTTTTGAGACATGGTAAATGAACTCATTTGCATACTAAAAGTATAAAACCATATGACAAGCTTGAGTCCCCACCCCAACACACATTTTTTTTAAACCAAATCAAAGAAGTACCTGATTGGATTACTTCACATTTATGATGTCCTGATAGTTAAGGATCAGGATGACCACATAATTTATCGTCCTTAATGAGCAACTTGAGAGTAAAAGGAACACTATTAAAAATTTTGCTAGGAAGCCGGGCGTGGTGGCGCACGCTTGTAATCCCAGCATTTGGGAGGCTGAAACAGGAGGATCCGGGTTCGCGGCCAGCCTCAGCTACTTAGTGAGGCATTCCGCAACTTAGTGAGACTCTGTTTCACAATAAAGAATAAAAAATAGGGCTGGGGTATAGCTCGGAGGTAGAATGCCCCCGAGTTCAATCCCCAGTACTGCAAAAAAAAAAAAAAAATTTTTTTTGCTAGGATACTAAGTGTAAACCATGAAAGTCCTAGGTAAACTGGGACATACACATGATTGTTCTATTAATGGTATCCTGGAATGAAGAGAAATAAAGGAGTACATTTAAGAAATCCAAGAGCAGCCGGGCGTGGTGGCGCACACTTGTAATCCCAGCATTTGGGAGGCTGAGACCAGAGGATCCGGGTTCGAGACCAGCCTCAGCTATCTAGTGAGGCACTCCGCAACTTACTGAGACCTTGTTTCAAAAAAAGAATAAAAAATAGGGCTGGGGGTGTAGCTCAGAGATAGAATGCCCCTGAGTTCAAGCCCCAGTATTGCAAAAAATAAATAAATAAATCCAAGAGCATAGGATAGGATAAATACGATTATCAGCACTAGTCTACCCCTAGTATGGCTCAGGAAGAGTCAGCAGGGCAACACAGCTCCAGAAGTGGCATATATCACAGACCATGGACCAGCACCTCCACTGTCTTATTATAAGGAGAAGGTAAGGATAGGGGTTCATATCATGTAGTCCATGTCCTTTTTCACATAATACCTTATTATGTTATCATAAAAGAAAATGAGGAGCCTAATTCAGTACTACATAATTTATCGGGTCATTTTATGATAGTTTTAAGAACATAAATCCACAGAAATAGGAGACCAGAGAGAACTTATTTTGTGCCAGCTCCCACTTTGGAAGAAACTCTAAAAAGTCTATGAACTCTTGAAGCAAATGATATTTGCAAAATACTCCAAGGGGTACTAATAATGGAATATATATATATATACATATATATATGCACACATACACAAAGCATTTGAAAATTATATTTAAAAAAGAAAAATCCCCCAGTAAGAAAAAAGACAATCATTAATAGCCAACTTAAAAATAACTTAGCCCTGCTAGTATTAAAAGAATTACAAATTCAAATGGCAATGACATAATTTTTTCACTTATTAAATTGGCAACATGTTTTTAAGTTATTATATTCAGGATTCTGGAACCTAGGGGAAATCTGGCATTCTACACTAATGATAGTAATGCAAGCAGCTACATTGCTTTTCAGGGAAATTCAACAATAAATATCACATCTTACGATATTACATACAAGCGGGCATGGTGGCGCATGCTTGTAAATCCCAGCATTTGGGTGGCTGAGACCGGAGGATCCGGGTTCTCAGCCAGCCTCAGCTACCTAGTGAGGCACTCCACAACTTAGTGAGATTCTGTTCCAAAATAAAGAATAAAAAATAGGGCTGGGGTAGAGTTCAGAGGTAGAATGCCCCTGAGTTTAATCCCAAGTACTGCAAAAAAAAAAAGCAAAAGACATTACATACACTCTTGCTCCAGAAATTTCACTCATAGCAAGTTTTCCCAAGGAAATAGTTATGTATTTTGAAAATATCAACTATAGGATATGTATATCAGTTAATTAAAAAATAAAAAGATTAAAACATTCAATTGTGATAGTAAAATAAATAATAGCCCATTCATATGATGAGAGACTATGCAGTCATGAAAAATAATCTTAGTATGAAAATGTTTATGACATACTCATTGCCATCGGAAAGAGTGGATTATAAATCCTAGGTAAAGCCAGGCGTGGTGGCACACGCTTGTAATCCCAGCATTTGGGAGACTGAGTCCGGAGGAACCAGGTTCACAGTCAGCCTCAGCTACCTAGTGAGGCATTCCAAAACTTAGTGAGACCCTGTTTCAAAATGAAGAATAAAAAATAGGGCTGGGGGTATACCTCGGAGGTAGAATGCCCCTAAGTTCAATCACCAGTACCACAAAAAAAAATAAATAAATCCTATGTAAACATCATACTTGTTCTTGAAAACTCAGACACGATATTACATGTAAAGCCGTAGAGAGGAAAGATATAGTGCTAAAATTGGTTATCTTTGGGTAGCAAGATGAGCACCTTTTTTCTCTATTGCTAACTTGGGTTTTTCCAACTTAAACTGAAGAGGTATTACTTTGTAAAATGAAAAAAAAAGCTATTAAAAAAAACTGAAAAATATATAAACTACCTACCCCCTTCCAGAGACTTTAATCACAGTGTAACCAAATTGATAAAAGAACTAAAAGATCATGGTCTTTGAGTCAGAACACTTCAAAGATGAGGCGGTTTAGAGCCCTATTCGGACTTCCTCAAGACCTGGTCTTCTGAAGATAAAATATGATAATGAGATAAAATATACAAGAAAATACCAAAGGGTGGTCAAGTATTCCATAAAGGAATGATTGGCTAATGAGTCACACATAAGACAGGCTGCACTGGCAAAATGTGCTTTGGATTATTTTCCTTATTAATTCTGCAGTGACCCATCACTCCACTTTATGAGCACCATGGTGCATTTTCAAATGGCTGGCTAAAAGACCACAAAGTGAACTGGAATGCTGAATTAAAACGATAGCCCTCACATTAGTAGCCTCTGTTCAACACAAAAGAATAAGGCATTCCCAAAAGGTTTCCTTGGAAACTCAACAAAAAGGAAAAAACTGAATAAATCTCCACAAAATAGACTAATAATAATCCTACCTCAGGACCTTGCACACAGTAGAGTGGTTGATGAATAATTGTTTTACCTGCCCACCCCTCAATTCATGAACACTAAACTCTCAAAAATATGGAAACAAAAAGAAATTTACTAAAATGTGATCCTTGACTGTGTTTGGGTTCTAAGAATACAGGTAATGCTATTTTCTTCTTTATGACAGGCATGCACTTATTAAATTTTAAGCAGTCTTTATAAATCCAAGAAATAAGGACTCAATTACTAACCAGCTGATTATGTGACTATGAATGATTCAATTTACCTGTCTGGATTACAGTTTCTTCTTATCAATGAAAGAGCCAGAATCCATCACTGGTGATTAAAGACTGAATTTGTCAAGCACAACAGTAGATAACGCTTAAAGACTGGTGACTTAATAGTGATAGGAACAATGTCTATGACTAAAACATTATTTGTGGAAGTCCCACAAATTCCAGCTAGGACATGAGGCTAATGACCTCACATGACACGTGTCTTGAAAAAAGGAAAAATTATGGTATCTCATATTGGTCAAACATAATGTTACAGTGGGAAGAACACTAGAAATGGTAATACTTTGCCATTAAATTATCTGACTTTGAATAGTCACAGAAATAATCAGGGCCATAATTCCTTCATGTATGCAATAAGGAGTTAAACTCAATAAACTCAAGTGTCTTCTCTTTCTACAAAGTCAAAAGTCTCTAGTATACACAAGCAAGGCCACCTTTCATTAAAGCTTAATTTTCTCCTACTATGCAAATAGGGAAAAATGAAGTGCCTTTATCATAATTAACTTATTTTAAAACTGTCCCATATATCAAATTAGGCAACTACCAGAATAATACTTAGAAGACCATCTAGTAGTGTTCTTATACTGTAATATATGTTCCTCATGTATTAGAGAAGAAAACAGGGAGACAGTATGAACAAATGATACCTATTCAAAAATGTGATTCATACACAAAATACACATCATCAAAGTCTTATAAAAACAGCATTTTATAATTATTCTAATAGGGCTCACAAATCTTCAGTCATACAGGGCCTCTGTCTCCATCATTCAGAGGCTGTATACCACCAATAGAGGCTATTTTATATAGCTGTGCATACCAGACATGGGTTGTCACCTGGCCCATTCTTTCAAGACACCCAGCATCCATTCCTCATCCAGCTGCCTTGTCTCACCTACCCTCCTTTAGACCAGACACCAATCTATTCCTGTTGCTCCCTTATGTTTACCATTCCATAAACCATCTTCTCAGGTGCCTTCTGATCGGG
>PVLC010017187.1:0-34189 GCA_004027655.1 Graphiurus murinus
TTTTTTTGCGGTACTGGGGATTGAACTCAGGGGCATTCTACCTCCAAGCTACACCCCCAACCCTATTTTTTATTCTTTATTTTGAAACCGAGTCTCACTAAGTTGCGGAGTGCCTCACTAGGTAGCTGAGGCTGGTCTCGAACCCGATCCTCCGGTCTCAGCCTCCCGAATGCTGGGATTACAAGCGTGCGCCACCACGCCGGGCCACAAAAAAAGTTTTATATGTCAGCCAGGTGTGGTGGTGCAAGCTTGTAATCCCAGTACTTGGGAGGCTGAGACTGGAGGATCGCAGGTTTGCGACCAGCCCCAGCTACTTAGTGAGGCCCTCCACAACTTAGTGAGACCCTATTTCAAAATAAAGAATAAAAAATAGGACTGGGGGTGTATCTTGGAGGTAGAATGCCCCTGGGTTCAATCCCCAGTACCGCACACACAAAAAAGGGAATAATTAAGTTTTATGTGTCATGGGAACCTTCAGAAATAAAGACCCCAAGAAACCAAACATTGCTTTATGGGCAGCAGTGTGACCAGAGGGCAAAGGGGGGATCGAAGGTAAAGAACTGGGAGAGCTTAGCCAGGCCAGCTGTTCTAGAAGCTTCTCGGAGTCCCTGTGTGGCTGCCCTTTCCTCTGGGTGAAGGGACTTTCCTCGGGAATGAGAGTTTTCTGACCTACTTCAGAGGAAAGCCAGAGCGTTCTTCACTGCCGCTTCAGGGGAGGAGGCAGTTTGGAAAGGGAGAGCAACCTCCAAGCTGCGGCTGTTTTCTCAAAGGCCTTACTGCTGTGTTTGGGGGTGCTGTGTTTGGGGGTGGCGTGTCCTGAAGCCCATCCAAGCCAAGCGCAGTGGCAGAGAGGAGACCAAGCAAGAGGCCTGAGGTAGCAGACACCAGGAGGAAGCCCAGGCTGCATCACCGCGACTTGCGCGCCAGCTGAAACAAGTTCCTTTTCATGATGGAGTAAAGACTCTTTTTATGATCCAGATGAGTCTTCCCAACCCGGGTGCCAAATATTGTCTGTCCTTCCTCCAGAAGCCCCACAGGCCCCTGCGGCACCTTCCGAGCATGCTGACCTTCTGCGGAGGCTGCTGTCACCTCTGCCCACCGGCAAGTGCTCTCCCGCCTCTCAGGAGACCCCACCTACCTCCAGGTCAGCCTCTCTGGCCCCACGCCCGGACACGCTTCCACTGCTGCTTTTTTTCTGTTGTTGTTGTTTTTGTGGTACTGGGGATTGAACTCAGGGCGTTCTACCTCCAAGCTACACCCCCAGCCCTATTTTATTCTTTATTTTGAAACCGAGTCTCACTAAGTTGCGCAGTGCCTCACTAGGTAGCTGAGGCTGGCCTCGAACCCGGATCCTCTGGTCTCAGCCTCCTGAATGCTGGGATTACAAGCGTGCGCCATCACGCCCACTTTTCCACTGCTGCTTTAAACAAAGGTTTTCTTGAATCCGTATGCTGTAAACCCCATCTCAGGGAAGCCTGCCTGTCCCCAGCAGCTTTCTACACCCCAGAGAAAGAGCAGCTGCTCAGATCCGCACCAGGGGGAGAATTCCAGCTCCTTCCCACACTCCGAGGCCCTGGTCCCAGCTGCAGCCCTTTCTCGGTGGTTATTAGGAACAGAATAGTTTTTGCACCAGTCTGAAGCATCTGCATTTCAAGAACAAGGTGGGTTTCTAAACTCCAAGGGAGTGTGACCTTCCAGAAACAAAGAAGGCTTGCTCCAAGGTGACTGCTGCTAGAAACTGCTAGCAACTACAGATCTCCTACTGCAAAGAAAAAAAACATATCGTCTCGTCTCACCAAGCATCTGCTAGGAGCAGAGACAGTGGGTGCTGTGGGAAGGAGCAGAGGTGTCTGGAAACGCAGGAACAGGCTGAGACCGCAGCAGGAGGAGCAGCGAGGTCCCGAGAGCTGGCTAGATGTGAGGGTGTCCTCACACCCCCGAGGCTGGGTGGGTCTCCGTTCCTCACCAGCCAGATTGTCCTCAGGCCCAGGAGAACCTTCAGAAGTCAGCTAGTGGGAAGCCCAGGCTCAGAGTGGTCAGCACGACAGCCAAAGCCACGTGGTGGCCCTAGACCCTCCTGTTGGAGCGGCGCCAGCCCTGGAGCCTGGTGTCCCAACTCGAGCACTCTTGGTGGCTGACCTCTCAGGGGCCAACAGGAATCACTCCAAAGCAGCTCAGCCGGCCTGGCAGTTGAGACCACAGAATGATTTGAGGGGCCCAGATCCAAGCAGCGGTCACTGTCCAGAGGCAGGGAGGCCGGCATTCATTCATTGCTGTGGTTTTGTTGTCGTTTGGTACTGGAGATTGAGCCCAGGGGTGTTCTACTGCTGAGCTAGACCCCCGGCCCTTTTTATTTTGAAACAGGGTCTCGCTAAGTTGCTGAGGCCGGCCTCGAACCTGCGATCCTTCTGTCTCAGCTTCCCAAGCACAGGGATTACAGGTGTGCACCACCATACCACACCTGCTGTGATCTTTTATGTTTTCTATAGTGTTCGGGCACCATGCTGCCTTGAACAGAACTCCTGCAGAAATGCTGGAGGCTGAGACACAAGCCACCACCCTGCCCCCACCTAAGCCCCCAAGGACCACGCCTCACAACAGCTAATGTCCAGAGAACGTTGATTCCACCCGGTCAGCTCCAGGAGGTGTCAATCACCCCCAGAAATAACCAGCCTGGACGAGCACTTGCCACCGTGGAGCGTCCCTGCTCCAACTGCCCCCAAGGAGCGGAGGGCCCGAGGCCTCCAGCGTCCATCGCTGACCCAGGGAGCCAGCCCACAGCCCAGTAACACGGCCCACAGGTAACTCCCGGGCCCTCTCTTCTGCCTCCCCTCCCCCCAGCACCTCCAGCACTTGTTGACCGGAGTTTCCTGAGACTTAGGGGCCCAGCCCGGTGCTAGACTCAGTTGGGGTTCAAGAAGAAATGTCACAGTCCCTTGCCTCCGGGGGGCTCCCAGTCTAGTCGGGAACTCAAGACACATGTACGTGTGTGTGCACGTGTGCACGCACACACACACACACACACACACACACACACACACACAGGAAACTGGAGCGTAAGACTAGATGACAGGGATTATAGTAGTACCCCAGAGTGACACGGTGTGTGAACATGGGTACTGTTCAGAAGGGGCAGGCATGTGGGCTGGATGGGGCGGGAGATCCGGCCCTGGTGGAGGCCGAGCAGGGGGAGGAGGCGGATACTTCAGAGTGGTACAGAAGGCCCGGCACGGTCACAGCAAGGAGACACACTGGACAACCATCGGAGAGGGCATGTTGCTGCATTTCCCCTAGATTGGCCCAGGCCGGGGCAACATGGAAGCTTCCGGGGTATGGAGGGGCCCCCCTTCTCTGATCTCCAGAGCGCCTTGCAATCCCAGATGAGGCATACATAGGCATCCAGTAAGAACCCACAAGCCAAACTGCATGGAAGACAGGGCTGGCAAGATGCCAGGGCAGGAGCCCATCGCTTCTACCCAGCCCTGGTGGGTCCCACTTTTTCTGATGGGTGGGTGCCTCACTGTGGGGAGACAGCTGTGCACCTTGGGGCTCCTGGTCCTGCAGTGGCCTGGGGCCTTGCCCCCTCCACCTGCGCCCATTTGCGCATGGCCCCTGTGGGACTCCACGGGTCCCTCCTACGGCCCAGAGCCACAGGTGCCAGGAGCGGGCCCTCACCTTCCTCCCCGCTCTCCCACCTGGTGCCCGCTGGGCAGCACCTGGC
Organism: Graphiurus murinus; assembly: GCA_004027655.1. Classification (NCBI taxonomy): domain Eukaryota; kingdom Metazoa; phylum Chordata; class Mammalia; order Rodentia; family Gliridae; genus Graphiurus; species Graphiurus murinus. Next base: position 3,722 of record PVLC010017187.1, read on the forward strand.
CAGGCAGGAGGCCCCATTGGCTGGGTTGGCTGGAGAAAGCAGGATTCCTTCTTGCTGGGGTAGACCCAGACCAACTGCAGCTTCCTCCAGCTCCGCCCCAGTCAGCAGAGACCTCGGGGTGAAATGGGAGATTAACTAAAAGGATCTCCGCCTCAGAATTCTTTATTCCCAAATGAGAAGAGGAGGCTGGGGGATGGAGGGGGAGAACTGCCTGCATGGTGGCTGTAACTCGGGCTCTGTGTCAGGGAAGAAAGGGGCGGCAGGTGACATCCTTAGGGCTGAGGTGCTCAGTTTGGAGTCCAGGGGCGCCTGGAATCGCTTGGGTTGATTGGAAGTGAGTATGTGTGTTTTTCCGAGGGAGGAGTTCCATAACCTTCATCAGATTTTCAAAGGGCTGCGTGACCCCAAAGTGCTGAGAACCTTCCTGGCTCAGAGAAGCAAAGGCGAGCCTGTGGGGACCGGCCACACGTCGGGGGGAGGTTCTGCCCTAAGAGCCAGGTCGCCACCGACTTGCTGTGTTAGCTTAGACTGGTCACTTCCTGTCTCTGACCTTTAGCCCAATGGCAGGCCAGGCAGGAGCAGACACCAGCTGTCCACACAGACGGCCAGCCACACGGGAGTTGAGGTCCATGGCCAGGACATCGGGAGCAGGCCTGGGAGCTTTCCCGAAGGGTGTGGAGTCTGCCTCAAATCCCAGGTCCCTCAGGTGGCCACTACAGGGCACCACGGGCACTTCCGGAGGTAGGTCTTCTTAGGGGACATGTCCTCACGCCGGGGAGCAGCGCCAGCCAGGCCCCGTGGGACTCCATTCCTAGTCTCTTGTGCCAGATGTGCTCTGCACCTTCAGGGGCATGAGGTCCTGCCCACTTCACATCTGTTCATGCAAACAAAGAGATCAGGGTGAGGTCTGGTGCAAGGACGTGGCCGTGCCCACCCACCCCTCTCGTGGGGCCACCCCGAGTCTGTCCAAGGCTTTGAGCAAGTCCCCTGAACCCCTAACATGCCCTGCCAAGATTATTAATCCCGTTTATACATGAGACACCTTGGCTTCAGGGAAAGGGGGATGGCTCCAGGGGTCTCAGGATGCTGTTTAATCTCCTCCTCCTCCTCCTCCTCTTCTTCTTCTTCTTCTTCTTCGTGTGTGTGTGTGTGTGTGTGTGTGTGTGTGTGTGTGTGTGTTACTGGAGATTGAACTCAGGGGCATTCTATCTCTGAGCTACAACCCCAGCTCAATTTTATTTTTTGTTTTGAAATAGGGTCTCGCTAAGTTCCTGAGGCTGGTCTTGAACCTGCGGTCCTCCTGTCTCAGCATTGCAAGAGCTACCAGGGGTGGCAGGCAGAGAGCAATGGATTCCGGAGGAGCCATCCAGCAGAGGAGGGACAGAGGGCAGATGGCCGCGGCAGGTGTCCAGTGCTTAGCACGGGGCGGGGGGGGGGTCGGGCAGGAAGCCAGGCCTCTGGGAGGGAGGTCCTCTCGGAGGCGCCAGCATCCTTCCTCCTTGCGCCCTTAGGCACCTGTACCACCTGGTGACGCCCCTGCCTGGGCTCCCGGCCCTGGCCGCATGCCTGACTCCCCCACTCCATTTTTTTTAGCAGTCGAGCTAAAGGGTCTTGGGGTCCCGAATCCAAAGCAGAGCCCTGGCTTCACCCACCATCCCAGTAAGCACCAACTGTGATCTGGGCAAGCCGGGGCGGGCCTCAGTTTCCCCATCTGCTGAATGGCTGAAGAGGCTTGAGCCCCAGAGCAACAACTTGGAATCGGAGGTCCTGGGGCAAGTTCTAGCTGCTCCAATCACTGCAAGACCTGGGTCGAGCATCTTAGCTGGTGTCCTGGGGCGCCAAACCTCCCAACTGCCCCACAAGGCCTGTCCTTCTCCTTTTAGAGCACTTTTTTTTTTTTTTTTTTTTTCAGTATTGGGGATTGAACTCAGGGGCATTCTACCTCTGAGCTATACCCCCAGCCCTATTTTTTATTCTTTATTTTGAAACCGGGTCTCACCGAGTTGCGGAGGGCCTCACTAAGTAGCTGAGGCTGACCATGAATCCGGATCCTCTGGTCTCAGCCTCCCAAATGCTGGGATTACAAGCGCGCGCCACCACGCCCGGCCTCTATTTTTATTCTTTACTTTTGAAACAGGGTCTCACTCAGTTGCAGAGGACCTCACTAAGTAGCTGAGGCTGGCCTCGAACCCAATTCTCCAGTCTTAGCCTCCCAATACTGAGATTACAAGCGTCCAGCTTAGAGCACAGTTCTGAACTCCCTGCACTTATTATTAAAATCGCAGGTGTCCCTTATCACAAAGTCCTTTGTCGGGTGAACTTCCGCCTTCACTAAGGAAACCTGACCTTGAAAATGTCCTTCCACACCCACACCCGTGCTCTTCCTAGAACCTTGCTATTCATCCCTAGGGCCTTGTACAAAGCCATCAAACTCCAGCGTGAACACGATCACCTCTGGGCCCAGAGCACTTTATAGCTTGTCCCCACTCCAGCACACAGCCCTGTTCTAGGCAGCCGTCACCTGCATGACTGTGACTCCCCCACCCCAAGTGACTAGGCCTGGGCTCCTCACCTGTGTCTACACACACACACACACACACACACACACGGTGCTCGGCAAAAGCCCTCTGGACAAGTGCTATCACACTTACAAAACTTATAACAGTGCCCCGGGGGAGGAGTGGCCTCCCATCTTTATCTCCAACTTACAGATGAACAAACTGAGACCCGGGGTGGACTGGCTTCTCAAGGACACAGAGGTGGGTGCAGGAGGCAGGAGGCCTGGGGGGGGCTGACACTGGGCCCAGGGGCTGGGGCACGGGGCCCACTCCAAGCCGCTTTCAACTCTGACATTCTGGGAAGGAAGAGCCAGTAAGAAACACACAGGCCGAACCTGCATCCCCACCAACATGGCGAACCAACAGCATGCACCCCACTCGCCCAGCATGCATGCACCCCACTCGCCATGGGCGTTCTGGCCAGCAGCCCTGCAAGTCTCACCTGCTCTAGGCCGCCTGGGCCTCAGGAAGACGAACACGGGAGCCCAAAGAAGCTGCCTGCAGCGGGCCGAGGGTCCTGGGGGAGGAACGGAGGGGCCGGCCCCAGTCCCTTTGCCACCCGAAGCCTGCCCTGCCCCTCTCCCGGGATCCCAGCCAGAGACAGGGCTGCAGCGCCGGGCTCATAGCACGCGGCCGAGATGCGCCGCCGGGGCGTCGGGCCCGTGGCCGTGGCTGCGCTGGTGCGTCTTGAGCGAGCCCTCGCGCGCGAAGCTCTTGCCGCAGCGCGGGCAGAAGTAGGGCCGCCGCTCCCCGAAGACGCCGGGGCGGCGCGGGTGCGGCGCGGGCATGCGCGCGTGGGTGCGCTGGTGGTTGAGCAGGAAGCGCGGCTCGCGGAAGCAGCGGCCGCACTGCGCGCACTGGTGCGGCTTCTCGCCGCTGTGGATGCGCTGGTGCGTGAGCAGGTTCTGCTTGAGGCTGAAGCAGCGGCCGCACTCGGGGCACGGGAAGGGGCGCTCCCCGGTGTGCGTGCGCTGGTGCACCTCGAGGTTGTGCTTCACGCTGAACGCCTTGCCGCACTCGGGGCACACGAAGGCGGCCGCGCGGCCCGCCCCGGCGTGGGCCTTCTGGTGCCGCACCAGGCTGGGCTGCTGCGCGAAGGTCTGGCCGCACAGCGGGCAGCGATGGCTCTGCTCCTCCGCGGGGTGGTGGATGACCAGGCCGCGCTCGTCCCCCAGGCCCTCCTCCCCGTCCCCCAGCGGGGACCCGGCCCCGGAGGACTCCAGCTCGGTCATGGGCTCTTCCGGCTGCAGTCACCAGCCCCTGGGGAGGCAGAAGTGGAGAGGAGAGGGTCAGGGGACCGAGGCAGGCTCATCTCCCCCAACTGCTACGGTTTTGTTCAAGCCAAAGTGGCCATTTCTTTCTCTAACACCTCTTAACCGCAGCCTGCCTCCTTCTGAGCTCTGCTCAAGGACCACCTCTATCTAGAAACCTTCCCTCAACCTTCCGGCCTGCGCTTGAGCCGCACTGCCCAACCGTGTGAGCCTGTCCGTCACCGCTGCGAAAGGCCAGGCCTGCTACCGCTGCCCCACCAGCAGCTGAAGACTACTACTACTAGTAATTCTTATTCTTTCTTTTTTTTTGGGGGGGGGGAGTACTAGGGGTTGAACCCAGGGGTATCCTACCTCTGAATCACACCCCAGCCCTTTTTATTTTGAAACAGGATCTCGCCAAATTGCTGAGAATCCAAGTTGTTGAGGCTAGCCTCGAACCTGTGTTCCTCTTGCCTCAGCCTCCCGAGTACTGGAATCACAGTGTGGTGCCAACCACCCCGGCTCAGAGCTTGCCTTCTTTTGACTGCAGCACCAAGCGCTGAGCCTGCCACGCACAAGGCTGATTGGGGAATATTCGTGGGGTCTTAGTATTTTAAGACATCCTTCACCAGGATCTAGCTTCTCTCTCCAGTAGATTCTCAAGGGGAGGGGAGGGAGGGGCACCCCACACCTAGAGGGAAGGTTGGGATCACCTGTGCAAAGTTTAAAGCTGGGAACAAAAACAAACCCTGTAAACTTGAAAGTGACCTTACTGAGTTAAACATTAAAGGCAGTAGCTCTTTGTTTATCAGAATGAGGCATGTGTTTTAAAGGCTTGCAGGGCCGGGTCTCAGCCTGGTCCCCCTTGGGGTGCACCCGCAGAGCTTGGCCCAAGGCTGAGCAACACACACACTGGCCAACAAACAGCCCCAGCACCTGGCTCCTTGAACACCGGCTCCCGAGGATCCCTGACCCACGACACTAGGCTCCTCTTAAATCATTTCCCGTTGTCCTCACACCTCGAGAAGGTGGCAGAGCAGGGCTGTCCAGCCCCATTTTATAAACGAGGCAACTGAAGCCAAGCCAGGTCAATATACTTGTCCAAGGTCACACAGCAAGGTGAGCCGGGACTAGGGCCTATGTCTCCTGACTCACTGTTGAAAGCTCTTTTCAATGTCTAGCTGCTCCCCAACACACACACACACACACACACACACACACACACACACACACGGCCAGGACCACTACAGAACCGTCCATTCCCAAAGGGTCATTGCTCCTACAGGGGCACTGTCTGCTGCCACCACTCCCGTGCACCCCCAAAACTGCAGGGCACTGAGACCGGCTCCCTGGACACACAAGCCCCACCCCGTCCCCACATCACCGGGGACGCCTGCTCTTGGTCTCCAGCACCTCCCTGCAGGTCTTCTACCACTGCCAGCCTCAGTGGATCTGTCTGCAGAGTGGGGTCTCCCAGACACCCCAGGGGGACCGGCACTCACTCACCCGGAGGAAGGGACCTGAACACTGGCCCAGACCCCAACTGGCACCTGCCCTGACATTTGCAAAGACCGACCATCGAAGTCCCCTCGGCTAACTCAGCCTGACCCCACCGCGGGACAGCCGCCCACTCCTCCCAGCTACACCCCTGGCGGAGGCCCCGCCCGCCCAGAGGTCCGAGGCCAGGGCCCCCGTCGCTCCCCCAAGTTCCTCCATCCCGAGCCACACTCACAGCCCAGGCGGCGCCCCAGCTCCTCCGGTCTCCAGCGGCAGCTTTCCTCTAGGGTCTGCGCCGCCCGCCGCAAATACGGTAACTCTCCCGCAGCGCCTCCCGCGCCCCTCGTCCCCCGCCCCCATAAAGACGGCGAGCCTCCCTCAACGTCGTTCCGGCCAAGCAGTTGCCTTCATCGAAAGCGCTCGCCCCACCCCCCACGCGACCCCCGCGCGCAGCCTCGCCAACTCCGGGGGCCCGAGCGACCCTGGAGAAATAGGGTAAACTGTGCGTCGCAACCCCACCCCCACGGCCGTACGTGGGCCGCCACCCAGCTGCCGCAAACCCCGGCTCCCCGGGGAAGGAATGCAAACACACACCCCTCGCCCGCAGCGCCCTCCGCGGAACCGCGCGACCCCGGAGAGAGACGCAATTAAGTCGCGGCCCCGCCGCTCCAGGAAAGGGCCTGCGCGGCTCCCGGCAAATACGGTAGAGCCCGCAGTGACCCGCCCCCAAGGGTCCGGCCCCGGCCTCGGTAAATACGGTACCTCCCTCCCGCCGCGGCCGAGCCCGGGCGGGGGACGCACGTGGCGCCGCCTCCCCGGCGCTCCGAGTCCGCCCGCCGCAGCGCCGCAGTCACCGACGTCGCCGCAGCCGCGCACACAGCAGCCCCGTGAGGCTGGGAGGTCTAACTCGCCAGCACCCTGGCTGGTGGGAAAACAGAGGCTGCTATGGCCTCGCTTGCCTGGACAGGACAAGGATCCAAGTGGGGCCCGGCTCCAGGGACACCACGCCCCGCGGGATGGATCACTCCAAGTCTCCAGGGCCCCCGCCTCAGCCATTCCTCTTTCAGAATCCCCTGGGCCCAGACTCATCATTTTAATCTCCCACATCCCAAGGCAGGAAGAGTCGGGCCAGACCCACAAGCTGCCTGCCTGTCCCCGAGACCTGGAGGCAGCAGGCCTTCCCCTCTGTGGGACAGGGAAGGGGGTCCGCGCAAGAGCCCAGGGCGCAACGCGCCTTCCTGGGAGAACAGCCTTCCTGCCAGGGTGGACACCGCCCCTAATCATTCGGCCTGGCTCTTAGCACTAGGATGATCCGCTGGAATGGAGTAAGAAAGGACGCCCCCGCCACCCCTCCACCGCAAAACTGTGCTGTCCGCGCTGGGGCAGAAGTAGCCCATAAAAGAGCGGCCGGTCCACCCAGGCGAGGGCCAGGGGTGTGAGCGGTGGAGCTGACTCCCAGTTTCCCACTGGCTATCCATTCAGCCCTTCCCGTGTCTTGTCTCGTCTCGTGGGAGGGAACTTGCAATAACTGTGCGTTCTGAGCTGGGCAGGGGTCATCACCCCGTTTCATAGAGGGGAAACACAGAGTGGCTTTCCCCAAGACCCTCAGCCCTAAGGGGCAGAGCCCAGATGGGAAGGTGGGCCTCGGAACCCTTCCTGTGGTCCACTGCCTGGGCCCCAGATCCCCAGGCACCAAGGATGTGGTGGCAGTGGAGGTACCAAGCTCAGTGGCCTTCTGAGACGCTGCTTCCTGATGAGTTGACAGGTGAAGAAACGGGCTTGGGAACCAAAGTGATTGTAGAGCTGCAAGCCCTAGAGGAACACCAAGCTGGCTTCTCTCTCATGAGAGCTGCAGGCACAGAGTGGTTGAGACCCCCCAGGACACATGTGCCCCCACACACACACACAGTGGAGGATGTGCCTGTTAGGGTGGGGCTGTCCCTGTGGAGGACTTTGGGACACTCCGGCCTCCCCGGGTCATGAGGGTCATCCCCCCCAAGGCTCCTCGGGCGCCTTTCAGAACCTGGGAGCTGAAGAATTCCAGGGGGAGGGGGTATGCAGTAACATCGGCCCCTTGCTGTGGACAGAAGCCAGACCTGGGGCCAGGCACACGGCTTAGGCAGCTCACTCTGAGCACCAGCTGCCCCAGCAGGCCTAGCTGGCCAGCCCACTCTCGGCCTCTGGAGGACACACGGCACCCCGCCCTTCCCCTGCTGCCCCTGCAGCACCTCACAGAGGCCCATGGGCACCAGAGGAGGCATCCCAAGGAGGCTGTACTTTAAATAGAGGCAAGCCAGGTGTGGTGGTGCACGCTTGTAATCCCAGTACTTGGGAGGCTGAGACGGGAGGATCCGGGTTCGAGGCCAGCCTCAGCTACCTAGTGAGGCCCTCTACAACTTAGCAAGGCCCTGTTTCAAAATAAAGAATACAAATAGGGCTGGGGGTGGAACTCAGAGGTGGAATGCCCTGGGTTCAATCCCCAGGACCGCAAAACAAACCAAACAAACAAACAAACAAATAGAGGCAACAGGGAGGGGACCCTGGGAAGCCCCAGAATCAAAACCACCAGGACAGATGTTGAGCCCGGGGCAAGTGTAGCATTGCCACGGCGCTGACACCAGGCCCTCCTGACCTCTGATGACAGCCCACACCCGCCCGCTACAGGACAGCCTTACCTCTCAGCACAGAAGCTGTCACCTGCCAGGGTGACCGGTTTTCACCTCTTCTGCAGCCCACGAGATAAATAGGAACCCTTAGCGAAGACCAAGGTGTTTTTGGGGTTTTTTTTTTGCGGTATTGGGGATTGAACTCAGGGGCATTCTACCTCCAAGCTATACCCCCAGCCCTATTTTTTATTCTTTATTTTGAAACAGGGTTTCACTAAGTTGCAGAGTGCCTCACTAGGTAGCTGGGGCTGGCCTCGAACCCGGATCCTCCGGTCTCAGCCTCCCGAATGCTGGGATTACATGCATGCGCCACCACACCTGGCTCCAAGGTTTTCAAGAGCAAATCAATAATATGCCTGACAGCCGGGCGTGGTGGTGCACGCTTGTAATCCCAGCACTTGGGAGACTGAGACTAGAGGATCCAGGTTTGCGGCCAGCGTCAGCTGCTTAGTGAGGCACTCCACAACTTAGTGAGACCCTGTTTCAAAATAAAGAATAAAAAAAAAAAAAAAATAGGGCTGGGGCTGTAGCTCAGAGGTAGAATGCCCCCAGGTTCCATCCCCAGTACTGCAATAATAATAATAATAATAATAATAATAATAATAAGCCTGAGGATGGCACCCATATTTTTAGCAGCATTTTCTAGGTAAGCTGTGCCAAAACAGAAAAGAACACAGCTGGGGCAGGGGAGGGCAAACAACGGGGTCTACACCTCTGGATCGCCGAGGGGACTGTGGAGGGCCTGTGGCCTCCGCTCCCTGCCCCGCCACCATGTGGTTTTGGTTGAGTGGCCCCGAATCTCCAGTCTCATACACCTGCCTCTCCCCTCATCTCCCCCTGTCCCCCCTGTGCATGGTGAGAGGCATTGAGACATTCTGCAAACATAGCCAGGCCTCCTCCTCCAGGCAGGACACTGGTGGCATGTCATCACCCCACCTGCAAGCCCCATGTGGCAGCTGGACTCTGGGCCCCATCCCAGGCCTGGGCTGCCCAGAGCCATGGCGCCTCAGCACCCCTGTGGGTGGAGGGAAGATGGCCCGGCAAGCCCTGCCCAGGGAGGGCTCTGTGCTGCATTGGCCCCGGGCACGCCAGATGGACAGATGACCCTGGGGCCTCTCCAGACCACCGCTCCGGCCATCTGCCAGGTCCTCCTGCATGGGGCTGTGTCTCCAGAGCTTCTGAGTTCTACTGGGGACCGCCCCCCATAAGCTCTTGCCATCCCCAGGAGTTAGACAGGGGTCCCAGGTACCTCTCTCCAAGGACTTGGTGCTGACCTCTAATTTGGATTTAGCACACTTCATTGGGTCTTCAGTCAATGTCTGTTGAACGAGTGAATGCTACATTTGGGGGTCTCCTTCCTACCACCTCCATGTCTTCCTGTAACGCAAAAGTGCAGGTGGCAGCCATGAAGGGAGAAGCTGGCCCCAAGGCCAACCAGCGTGCCAATGCAACCTGAAGAATCACGAGCTGGGCATGCCCAAGGACTGTGGTCTAATACTTGGGAAGGTGAGGCAGGAGGGTCACACCTGTGAGTCCAGTGTGCAGTAACTTAGTAATTCCCTGTTTCAAAATAAAAAGGAGTTGAGGGTGTAGCTCAGAAGTAGAATGCCCCTAGAGTCAGTCCCCAGTACCAAAAAAAAAAAAAAGAAAGAAAAAAAAAAAGAAAAGAAAGGAAGAGGTGCCGGCTGGAAGCCTGAGACCCGCATGTAGACAGGGGGCTCTGGGTATGCAGTCTCATCTTCTCCAAAGTCTTCTTTCATTAGAATTAAATGCCAAGGCTCTCCCTGTGCCCAATCCATCCCTGCCCCTAAGCTTGCTGCAGGCCCGCCTATTTAACAAGGGGATGGTTTATTCTTTGTAGAGACTGAGTTACACAGGGAAAAACCTTTTCACCTCTTTTTTTTTTTTTTTTTTTTTTTGCGGTACTGGGGATTGAACTCAGGGGCATTCTACCTCCGAGCTACACCCAGCCTTATTTTTTTATTCTTTATTTTGAAACCGAGTCTCACTAAGTTGCGGAGTGCCTCACTAGGTAGCTGAGGCTGGATCCTCCGGTCTCAGCCTCCCGAATGCTGGGATTACAAGCGTGCGCCACCACGCCCGGCTTTCACCTCTTTCTATAGGCAGGCATGCTCTGCAAATAGCTACGTGTGGCTCAGTATTAATGTTTTAGTAGTAAAATCATAGCTACCGCTTTTATGGAGTGCTTGCCTTGTACCCAGCACTACACAACATGCTCTACACAGGTCACTTGCAAAGGTCCCACTATTTAAATGCAAAGGCAGCATTTAACCTCAGAATTGTCTGATTCTATTCACAATTCCTAACAAAGAAACCTAAGCTCTTTTTCCAGATTTGGGCCATGGCAGACAGGAAGAAGACAAAGCTTCTAGCTTCTTGCCAATAGAAGGATTATTTCTAGGTCTGCACTATGCAGTAGCCACATGTAGCTATTTAAGTTAATTAAAAGGTGCCGCATGCTTGTAATCCCATTACTTAGGAGGCTGAGACAGAAGGATCGCAGGTTCAGGGCCAGCCTCAGCAACTTAGTGAGACCCTGTTTCAAAATGCAAAAAAAAAAAAAAAGACTGGGGGTGTAGCTCAGAGGTGGAATACCCTCGATTCTATCTACAGTACACATACCAAAGTCTTAATTAAAATTAAATTAAAAAGTTGAGCCAGCCGGGCGTGGTGGCGCATGCTTGTAATCCCAGCATTCAGGAGGCTGAGACCAGAGGATCCGGGTTCGCGGCCAGCCTCAGCTACCTAGTGAGGCACTCTGCAACTTGGTGAGACCCTGTTTCAAAATAAAGAATAAAAAATAGGGCTGGGGGTGTAGCTCGGAGGTAGAAAGCCCCTGAGTTCAATCCCCAGTACCACAAAAAAAAAAAAAAAAAAAAAGTTGAGCCAGATGTGATAGTGCACACTTATAATCCCAGTACTCAGGAGGCTGAGACAAGAAGATTGCAGGCTCAAGGCCAGCCTGAGCAACTTAGTGAGGCCCTTGGCAACTTAGTGAGAACTTATTTCTAAATGAAAATAAAAGGGCTGGAGGTCTAGCTCAGCGGTAGAATTCCCCTGGGTTCACGCCCTAGATTCAAACAAACAAGCAAGAAAAACCATGATGGTACCCAGGGATGCCTTCCTGGAGTAGGTGAGCTTGCTCTGATTGGTTTCAGGATTTGCTGAGTGGCTAGAGTAATGCAGGGTACTGGGCACTCCCTGGGCAGGGCGGGCTGGGACAGGAGCTGGGCAGAGAGCACCCAGAGCCGCTGTGGGTCAGAGAGGTGCCTGGGAAAAACTCTTCTGGCGTGGCTTCCTGTTGGTTCTGAGACCTGAGCGCTCACGTGGGTGACATCCAGTTGGAGATTTCACACACTGCCCAGCAGGTACAGCAGCCCTGGCTGAGCCCGAAGCATCCCTGCACCACGCTCCTCAAGGGGCTGGAGTCGTCCTGCCCCCCCCATCTCTTCCTGTTAATCCCACAGCCAGGGCTCTTCCAAAGTGCAGAGGCTTCAACTGGACACGAAGACAGTGATGACCAGAAGCCAGCAGCTCCCAGGGAAGGCAGCACTGTTCGGCCTTCAAAAAGGGATCCAGAGAGAGAGACTGTGTGTGTGTGTGTGTGTGTGTGTGTGTGTGTGTGTGAGAGAGAGAGAGAGAGAGAGAGAGAGAGAGAGAGAGAGAGATCCCTCCCCCTCCCAGCTATCTGGCCCCGGCACCCCAACACCAACACCTAACTCCCCCCTACAATCCCTCTACTGAGAAGGTTCCATTAGAGGCTGCAGACAGGGATTCCCAGGATCTCAGCCAACCCAGCTTGGAAGAGCTCGGAGGTGACCCCCAAGAGTGAGAGGCGCCACGGGGTGTGCGGGATGAGACACTAAAAGAACTTGAAGGCTGGGGGAAGAGAGAAACTGCCCTCCAGCCCCAGCAAGAAGTGGCGCGGGGGGCAGAGGCTGAGCTCGTGGCAGGAGCTCCAACCTGCTCTGGGGCAGGCACACTCGGACCTGGGCTTCGCAAGGGCGGCTTAGAAAGGACAGGGACACCGGGTGCAATATTCAGTCCTTCATTTCTCTCTCCAACTCCAGGATGGATACGGATGGAGTTAGTCACAGCCACCGTCTCCTTGGGGACAGGAGCAGAAGCAACAGCTGGCTCCCTCTTGCACAGGCCCCTCCCCGAGCAGCCAAGCCTCAGCTGAGACCAGCCACCTGCACCCTGGCCTGACCACCACACTCGCCAGGCCTAGGGCCAGGCCTGGCATGCCGCGCATCCTGCGGCAGGGCACTCCGGGTTGGGGAAGGACCAACCATTCCAGAGACGTTTACCGATGGTCATGAAGAGCCACGACTGCCTGGGTGCTGAGGAAATGCCTGCCCTCCCTCTCCACCGCGCAGGCTCCAGCCTTGGGATCCCCAGTCCGTCTCCCCCCTCCCACGGGGACGCCATGGCTATCCTGCAGCGGGCCGGTGCTACAGCTGACCAGTCCTGAGCTATTTCACACCAGTGAGCCTCTCCCAGGGCCCCCAACACCCCCTCGCTGGGCGCTGGAGGCCTGGGGCACACCCCAGTGAAGTGTGCAGATGGACGCTCAAAGGCGAGGAATGGCGATCTCAGCTCCTCCCACACACACCCTGGCGCTTTTTGGGACGTCCCTTGAATTTCGTTCTCAGGTCTCAGGGCTCTGAGGAGCAGGCTTTTGATAGGGTCTCCCTCCGGAACTTCGAGAAGCCCCCGTCCGGGTTCGGCGCGCACCCCTCCTCCACGGGCCGCAGGGCCGGCGCACTAGGGCGCCTCGTCTCCCGGGCCAGGGCGGGGCGCCAGGGCTCCGCGGTGGACGCGCTGGTGCTTGAGCAGGTGCTGCTTCTGGCGGAAGCCGCGGCCGCAGGCGGCGCACTGGTAGGGCCGCTCGCCGGTGTGGTTGCGCCGGTGCCGCGTCAGGTTGGGCTTCTGGCTGAAGCGGCGGCCGCACTCGGGGCACGCGTAGGGCCGCTCGCCCGTGTGGATGCGCTGGTGGATGGTGAGCGCAGACCACCACGAGAAGCTCTTGCCGCACTCGTTGCAGATGAACTGGCGCTGCTCGCCCGCGGCGGCCAGGCCCGCGCGCCCCCGGCCCCACAGCGCGCCCCGGGCCCCCTGCGGCCGCGGGGGGCTGCGGGGAGCCGCGGCCTGAGGCTCGGAGCCCGGCTCCGCGTCCGGGAGCGCCGACCCGGCGCGCAGCAGCTCGGCGGCGGCGTGCGCGCGCTGGTGGGCGCGCAGCGCGGCTCGGCTGGGGCAGCTCTGGCCGCAGCTGGGGCAGGGCGCGGCCTGGGCGCCCGGCAGGTGCGTGCGCAGGTGCTTGAGCAGGTGCTGCTTCTGGCGGAAGCTGCGGCCGCAGTGCAGGCACGGGTGCGGCCGCTCGCCGGTGTGGTTGCGCAGGTGCCGCGTCAGGTTGGGCTTCTGGCTGAAGCGGCGGCCGCACTCGGGGCACGCGTAGGGCCGCTCGCCCGTGTGGATGCGCTGGTGGATGTTCAGCGACGACCACCAGGTGAAGCTCTTGCCGCACTCGTTGCAGATGAACTGGCGCTGCTCGCCGGGCGCTGAGGCTGCGGTCCGGGCCCCAGGCTGGCCCCACCAGCCCTGGCAGATCCCCAGCCAGGCCCACTCGGGGCGCCCGCGGGTCGGCCCCGGCCGCAGGCGGCAGGCCCGGCGTCCCGGCGCCTCCCCGAGCATCTCCTGCAGGCCGGCGCGGGCGCCCTGGCGGTCCCGGGCGTGCGCGCGCTGGTGGATGCGGAGGCCCACCTGGTGGCGGAAGCAGCGCTCGCACTCGGGGCACGCGTGCGTGGTGGGCCGGGAGTGGGTCTTCTGGTGCTTGAGCAGGTGCTGCTTCTGGCTGAAGCGCCTGGCACACTCGGGGCAGCAGAAGGGCCGCTCGCCCGTGTGGTGCCGCTGGTGGCGCGCCAGGTTGGGCTTCTGGCTGAAGCGCTTGCCGCACTTGCCGCAGAGGTACGGCTTCTCCCCGGTGTGCGTGCGCTGGTGGATCTTCAGGGACGACCACCAGCTGAACCTCTTCCCGCAGTCCACGCACACGAAGTGCCCCTCGCCGGTGGAGAGCGCGGGGCTCAGGGGGCCTGGGGCTGCCCCCGAGGCCCGGCCTGCCGGCAGCCCGTCCTGCTCAGCTGCAGGGGCCCACCTTGCACCCCCAGTCTCCTCCTGCGACCCCAGAGTCCGAGGCCGCCCCATGGTCTGGCATGGCGGGAGGCCCCGGGGCCGCTGGAAAATGTTTTCCTTGTCCTTCTCCGGAAGCTCGGCCTGTGGCGCCAGCGTCTGCAGCAGCCGCTCCGGCTTCTCCTGCTTGATCTTCATGGCCAGCCCATCTCCTGCCGGGAGCAAGGGGAGAGAATGGGGAGAGGTCATTGGCTGCTTGGTGAGGTGGAGGGAAGGGACGCTGGGAAAGCAGAGAAGGGCAGAAAAGAAGGCAACGTTGTTTATAGGCATGTATGTTTTGCGGGTTGAACCCAGGGGCATTCGACCTCGGAGCTACACCTGTGGCATTCTACCTCTGAGCTACACCTGTAGCCCTATTTTTAATTCTTTATTTGGAAACAGGGTCTCATTAAGTTGCAGAGGGCCTCGCTAAGTACCTGAGGCGGGCCGAGAACCTGGATCCTCCAATCTCAGCCATGCCCAGGTGAAGGCAAGTTTTTTTAAAAGGAAGAAAGAAAATGGGCAAAAAGTTAAAGGGAGAGCTGGAGATGTAGCTCAGTGGCAGAGTACTCCCACACAGGTACTGCCTTTGCTCCCCAGTACCGCAAAAGTTAAAGGGAGTGGGGGGTGTCAGAAAGGACAGGAAGGGTCGGAGAGGTGCAGAATGTGAACAAAAAAATATAGGAAAGATGAGTGGATGCCTCGGGCACCCATGACAAGCAGGGGCTGTCCTGCCCTCTCTCCCCCAAGACCCAGGAGATGCAAAGAAAGTTCTAGAGCCACCAGGTGAAATAAATCAGCAAACCAGGGAGCAAGGAGAAAATGGCTGTTTCAAAACAGACTGTGTGTGTGTTACTGGGGATTGAGTCCAGGGGTGCTCTACCACTGAAGCTACACCCCAACTCTTTACTTTTCATTTTGAGACAGAGTCTTTCTAAGTTGCCCACACTGGTCTTGAATCTGCAACCTGCCTGCCTCAGTCTCGCAAGTACCCGCTTGGATTCTCCGGCGCTTTCTGATTTCTTTCCCCCACTCCCCATTCCTCAGACAATCCATGTGCTGGGAGCTTCTAAGCAAGGGCATGCCCAGTCCCTCCGAGACTGGAATGACCAAACCCCAGGCCACTGCCATGTCCTCTCCACTGGCCGGACCCTGCTCCACAGCCATCGCCACCTGGCCTGCTGGGACCTTCACTTTTGGGGAACCTCACCTTCAACAAAACCAAGATCAAGAAAGTGGGCCAAGCTGGGCGTGGTGGCGCACACTTGTAATCCCAGCATTCGGGAGGCTGAGACCGGAGGATCCGGGTTTGCAGCCAGCCTCAGCTACCTAGTGAGGCACTCCACAACTTAGACTCGGTTTCAAAATAAAGAATAAAAAAATAGGGCTGGGGGTGTAGCTCGGAGGTAGAATGCCCCTGAGTTTAATCCCCAGCACCGCAAAAAAAAAAAAAAAAGAAAGTGGGCCAAGAAGGCCTCCTGACTTTATATGGCCCCTCTTCCCATGCAGGAGTGCAGCCCACCCTGCTCCCAGGCACACCCCTCAGCGGGCCCACAAGCCTCCCAAGTGGCTTTGTCTGCCTGGCTCAGGGACATCAGAAGTCATATGAAAAGGCTGGCTTTAAAAGTACACACTAGGTGATCCCGTTTACATGAAGATCAAAAGCCGGCCAAGCGAACCCATGAGTTACAACAGACGATGGCCCCGTTAAGCACCCGGGCTCCGAGATTCTGGCTGCGTTCTCCTGATGTGGGCGCTGGCGCAGGGGCATGTTCACTTTGTAAGAATTTATGGAGTTTGTGATATATGCACCTTTCGGTATATAGGTTATAGTTCAATAAAAAGGAGGAGGAATAAAAGTTGTGAAAAAAGAAGAGAGAAAATCTCTAAACTTATTTCAACATTACAAAGCCAACAAAATAAACCCAAAGAAATAGGAAGTTATTAATAAGATGAAAATCATAAAGAGAATGTAAAGGAATGGAAAGGATTCTGAAATTTTTTAAATACTATGTACAGACTTCATATAAAAACATTTGAAAATATAAACTAGAATTGATTGAAGGAAACGTAGAAAATATAACAATTAGAAGAGACTGGGGGAGGCCAGGCATGGTGGTGCATGCTTGTAATCCCAGTACTTGGGAGGCTGAAACAGGAGGATTGCAGGTTCACAGCCAGCCTCAGCTACTTAGTGAGGCCCTCTGCAACTTAGTGAGACCCTGTTTCAAAATAAAGAATAAAAATAGGACTGGAAGCTGGGCGTGGTGGCGCACGCTTGTAATCCCAGCATTCAGGAGGCTGAGACCGGAGGATCCGGGTTCGCAGCCAGCCTCAGCTATTTAGTGAGGCACTCCGCAACTTAGTGAGACTCGGTTTCTAAATAAAGAATAAAAAATAGGGCTGGGGGTGTAGCTCAGAGGTAGAATGCCCCTGAGTTCAATCCCCAGTACTGCAAAAAAAAAAAAAAAAAAAAGCTTAATTAAGGGGTTGGGCCATGGCTCGGTGGTAGTGACGCTGGGTTCAATCCTTAGCACCCCCCATACACACACACAGAGCGCTGTTCACAGATGCTAGGGGCTGCTCCAGCCTAGACTTGGGGCTGCTGGGGAGAACCGCCAAGAGCACATGACCAGACAGAAAATTTTTCCACTCCCGGCCGCACTTGCCCAAGAGACACCAAAACCTAGGGCTGCATTTCATCACAGCAGGCTCGGAGCCAATAACGACCCTGAACTCTGGGTGACCTCGGGAAGCTCTGCTGGCTGCTGATCAACAATCAGCAGAGCTTGTTTTAACCAACTGTCCTGCGGGCAGTGCTAGTTTCCCATGTTAACCCTACTCGCCCTCAACTCCCCATCCCCAAAGGTAAAACCCATCTCTGATTTCTACCCCGCATGTGTGCGTCTCCCCTGGCCTGGGCAGGTCCATGGACGGGGCTTTGCCATTTATTTTGCTCCCAGAGCCCCTGTCTTTGTTCTAGTCTTTGGATGACCTTCAAAGTCCTGCTTCCCACCCTGAAACTGTACATCCTAGAAGCAGAGGACAGCAACTTACGCTTGGCTGGGGGAGGAGGAGGGCAGGTGGACTGGAGGGGGGGTGTCCTGCCCTCCCCTCTTTTCTCTTACCTGTGCGGTCACCTGGAAGGCCACTCCCCCTCCCTGGAGGCCTGGCACAGCATGGGCATCAGCGCTGGCTGGGCCCTGCCCTGCCATCTGGGGGTGACATGGGAGCAAAACAAACAGACCAAAGAGATTGGCCTGTGCATCAGGGTGAAGCCTGGGTCTCCTCAGCGTCTCCCATCCCACAGATGGTGCGCCCTGCTTCCGGCTCTTCAATTCCCGACCTCAGTTGGAATGTGCGGGTTGTCCTAACTGCACAAAGACCTGCAGAGCAGGTAAAAACTGCCTAATTCCCATTTTACGAAGAGGAAACTAGGCTAGAGAGGGCCCCTGACATGTTCCGAGTTCCAGAGGGGGCAGAATGGGAGAACTGGACAGAAACCCAGCCCCCGCCCCCAACTCCCAGACCAGAGTTGGACACCCCACACCAGGAAGGTCTGGGCAGTCACTTTTGGGGTTACCTGCATTGACACAGGCCAGCAGGGACGACAGCTGGCTGCAGAGACACTGCAGTGGTACAGAGCCCTAGCGGAAGAACCAGGCTGTGCCCCACAAGCCCAGTACGGCATGAGCTCCTCCGGGGCCCGGCCCGCGGGGTCTGGCCCACAGGGAAGCAGCAGACCCTCCCCCCTCAGCCAGCTCTGAGCTGACACACGGCTGGACCTATAGCCCAAGTCTCCCCCATTGAAGCCCACCCCCAAGGCTGGCGAGGGCCTCCCCAGCCCCCCACATCAGGGCCACATCCCACCCTACAGTGGGAATTGGGAGCCCTGGGTCCTAGCCCGGCCACTAAGCCACTGCTTGTCCCTGGCAAGTCACCTGGCTGTCTGGGCGTCAGGTCCCTGAGTACAGGTGACTGAAAGCACCCTTCCCTGGGTTTGTTATGAGCACCCAAAGAGGCAAATCTGAAAACCTGCACTTTCTGAACCCTATAACCTGGGCAGGGTCTTTTCTCTCCCATTGTTACTGTAAGAAAACAACCCAGGCCCACAGTTTGCAAGTCTTCTTTGCAAATACCCCTGCCCTCACGCTTCCTAAACCACGACTCCATCCAGCCATGTTGTTGTGTTCAGAGGTTCACAGCACCCCGCGGGAACCACCACCTCCACCTGGTCTCCAAGAGGAAGAGGCTGGCCACAGAGCCCTCTACCTAATGGAACAGTTCATGTCTGGTCTCCTGCAGTCCCAGCTCCACACCCCAGCAGCAGGCGTGCCCAGCACCGCCTCGATAGCACCCTGTGCCTTTCTCATCGCCCAATCTGCTCCTCTCCGACGACTGAAAACCTCCATACCACCCCCTACCACAGAGTGCAAACAGAACCCATCCAGCACGTCAGTGGGCCTACCAGTGCTAGCTATTTATTTATTTATTTATTTATTTATTTATTTATTTATTTATTTAATGGTACTGGGGATTGAACCCAGGGGCATTCTACCTCTGAGCTACACCCCTTGCCCTGCCCTTTTTAAATTTTTATTTTGAAACCAGAGTCTCCCTAGGTTAATGAGAGTCTCACTACTCACGGAGGCTGTCTTCAAACCTGCGATCCTCCTGTCTCAGCCTCCCAAATACTGGGATTACAGGTGTGCACTACCACGCCTGGCCCCTATCAGTGCTGTCTGATTTAATGCCACCAAGACCTACTGCCCCTACCTGAGTTCAGGTCTCGGTATTTCTCACCTACATGACTTCCACAGTTTCCTGGCTCCTTCTAATCCACCTGCCCCCAGAACTGAAACCAACTTCTCTAAACTTGAAAGCTGGACATGTTGCTCCCTTACTTAAAAATCAGTGACTCCCTCACACTTGCAGAATCAGCTAAAGACTTCTTGGCAAGGCCATTCACAGTCTGAACTCTGCTCACCTCTCCCCACTGCACTGCAGCCTAGCCAGCATTCAGTTCCTCTGTGCCCCCTGTCCTCACATACCTGCGAGCCTATAGCCTCGCCTGACTTCCCTTCCCAGCCCAGACGAGGGATAGCTTTGCCCAGGAAGCCTTTTTGGATGCACCGGGCTGCTAGAGACCCCTTCTCTGTGCACCATCCAACCCAGCTCCATCGCCGTGGAGTGACCATCATCACCAATACTTTCTCTGGCTGGGCACACACACCTGGGGGTGGTGCATGCTTGCAGTCCCAGCTACTCAGGAGGCTGAGGCAGGAAGATCACAAGTTCAAGGCCAGGCTGGGCAACTTGGCAAGATCCTGTCTCAAAATAAATTTTTAAAAAGGGTTGAGGATGTAGCTCAATGGTAGAGCACTTGCCTAGCTTGTGTGAAGCCCTGGGTTCAAACCCCAGTACCACAAAACAAACAAACACCAATACCTTTCTCTGCACACCCACATATATATATATATATATGTATATATAATCCCCCTTTATATATATAATCCCCCTTTTTTACATACACACATATGTATATATTACACATATATACATATATATTACATATATACATATATATATATATTTTTTTTTTTTTTTTTGGTAATACTGGGGATTGAACCCAAGGGTTTCCAGGTCTGGGTAAGTCTTGAACATGCAACCCTCCTGCCTCAGCCTCCTGAGTAGCTGGGATTACAGGTGTTTAGCATCACAGCGCACCAACTACACATCTGAACACAGGAGTGCTTTTCTCTCCCAGCACCCAGCACAGGCCTTGCATGCTGTAAACCACGACCAAACATGGCTAGAAGGGAACATTTAAGTACAATGAATTTCAGCCCAAAACAGATGAGAAGCACAAAATTCTGGAAGCTTGGAGCTGAAAGGCCATAAGTGCCATCGAATATCTTCATTTTATAGATGAACACAGGGACTTCCAAAGAACTTAACGGGGAGCCTGGACTGTCACTCCAGCTCGGGGGCTTTGACCACACCCAGCCCCTGCGGGCACTCCATCTTGCCCTAAGGACTGAAGGAAGCAGCATCTTCACTCACACACACACACACACACACACACACACACACACACACACGGAACCTCTATGGTGCTTCCTCTCACTATTCTCCACCCCGACCCTTACCCCCGCTCATTTAATCACACATTTATTGGGCACCTACTCTGAGCCACTCTGCAGGGACCACTGGGTCCTGCCCTCAGAAGCTGGTCTATCAGGGAGGAGAACACCGACGGGGAGCTCAGAACGGCGGGCCAGCAGGAGGGGCCACGCGCGCGCCCCTCCGTCACCACTGGTCCTCCCTCGGTCCTCGCCCGCCCCCTCCTGACCTCGCTGCCCTGGCCTGCGGCCCTCCCGGCCCGGCCCGGCCCCTCCCCCTGGGCTGTGTGAGGATGGAGAAAGTTGGGGGCCCGGAGCACGGGGGTGTGCGGGACTCGGGGCACCCCGAGGCCCCCGCCCCATCCCTCGGCTCCCGCCCGGGCCGGACGAAGCAGCGCGGGAGGAGCGGGGCCCGGCGCCAGGCCATCCCTTGCACTGCCCCTCCCCGCCCGAAACGCAGAGGGACTCGCAGGGAGGGGGCCGGGGGAATAAATACCTTTGACTTTGTAGCTAAGGTTAACGGGAACTGCCACCCCGAGGGCGACTTGGGCACCGGGTTCCCGGCCCTGGCCAGTCCCGGGGCAGGCGGGGCGGGAGCGCGCGCCGGATTGGCTGGCGGGCCTGGCCGTCCCCCGGCCGCCCAGCCACGCTATTGGTTGTGAGGCTCAGATGACCCGCCCGGCCCTATCGGAGCAGCCCGCGGGGCGGCCCCTTTGTTCTCCCGAGCCAATAGCCGGGGGGGTTGACCTCGCCCCGCGGGCGCGCGGCCCGGTGCGGTGGACGCTTGCGCTGCGGGCTGCGGGAGGAGGCCGGCGGCGACTGGTCGCTGGTGACCGCGCTGCGTCGCTGCGCCCCTGCCCTCCCAGCTCTTCCGACCTGGCTCTCGGCCTTTGCACGCCCCGCTCCCAGCACTTGCGCGGATTGACGTCTAAACTCGGGGTGCACGTGCCGGTCCGATAGTTAGCAACGCAAGAGTCCCCCGAGCGCCCCCAGGGTGCCGGCCTCTGGCGTGCGTGCGGGGAATCCATCCGATCCCTGCTCCGAGGCTCTCCCCACCCCCAATGCACGTCCAGTCTGTGTAGCCCTTCTTCTTTTCTCCCTCAAAGCTGCAAAGCTGCGCTCCCACGATGGTACAGCTAGATGCACACATCCCAAGAGGTGCGTTTGCCGAATGCAGACGTGAGCGTGGTCCCGCAGCGCGAGGCGACAGCTGATGTTTAGGGCTCACCATGAAAAGGACTTGGAAACGATTGCATTTAACTCCCTCTTCTAGCCCAGGAAACGGTCTGAGCAAGGTTGTTACCAAGGGCTCACATGAATGGAATCATCTCCCTATCTGCTAACCTGGTCCAGACAGCCAGCAAGGGTGTTCAGCTCCCAAAGACCTCTGGCAAAGAAGATTTCCTCACATACCCACCCCGATTGGAAGGAAATGCCTCCCACTTCTACCTCAAAGCGGACACAACTGGGTCAACTCCCACTGGTAGGATTGTGGCCAGGGCTGCTGAGAAACTGGCTTCGGATGTCAGGTCGATACAGACAGAAGCTGGGCCTCTCTGGCTTCCTTCCTTACGGTGCTTAACCAATCAGCCCCTAAAGAAGAGTCTGCCATTGGCCCAGCTACTCGTTGGCCTCAGGAACCCCGTAGAAACCAGGGACTGAGATTGTAATTTTCACAAGATATTTTTCTGTCTCTGGACTTTGACATAGTCATTTGTAAAATAGTTAATTTCCCAATTGCATACGTGTCTACTGGGCTTTTGGTTTTATTTGGTTGTAAGTCTATAGAAGCACTTGTGCTTCATAAAACCCTACACACCCCACAGAGGCCACGCATAGCTAGCAGTAGCTCTTTAGGGTCTAATTCACACGGGTACCTTCTGGGGTACTCCTGCTCGAGTTCCAGGTCTGCCCCCAGCTTCAGTGTGCCCCTGGGTAGTCACCTCACCCTGGGCTTGTTTCCTCCTCTAGAGGGAATGATTTCCTCCAGACTAGCCACTCCATGGCCAGGGGTGGCAAGGACGAAGCACATCTAGGGCCTTATTCCCATCAGCTAAAAAAGGAAGGCTGTACATGGATGTTTGCAAAACCACAGAAAAAATATTCTTGGGAGAATACCCCTCAAACTCTCCTCATGCTGTAAAGAGGAAAGGTACTTGGGGGTGGGGGGGAATGCAGGACTTTCACTTTTAAGGGTACATGTGTGAGCCGGACGTGGTAGCACATACCTGTAATCCCAGTACTTGGGAGGCTGAGACAGGAGGATCACAGGTTTGAGGTCAGCCTTAGCACGTTAGCAAGACCCTGTTTCAAAATAAAAAATTAAATAGGGCCAGGTGTGGTGACCCACGCTTGTAATCCCAGTACTTCGGAGGCTGAGACCAGAGGATCCAGGTTTGCAGGCAGCCTCAGCTACTCAGTGAGGCCCTCTGTAACTTAGTGAGACCCTGTTTCAAAATAAAGAGTAAAAAATAGGGCTGGGGGTGTAGCTCAGAGGTAGAATGCCTCTGGGTTCAATCCCCAGTACATAAATAAATAAATGTATATGTAAATAAACAGGTGTGGTAGTGCAATCCTATAACTCCAGTACCTGGGAGGCTGAGACAGGAGAATCACAGGTTCAAGGCCAGTCTCAGCAACTTAGCAAGATTCTGTTTTAAAACAAAAAATAAAATAGGGCTGGAGGTGTAGCTTAGAAGTAGAATGTTTCTGGGCCCAACCCCCAGTACCAAAAACAAAACAAAGCAATTACATATATATGTATACATATATATATATATATATGTATATATATATATATATATATATATCTTTTACTCTTTAAACAATGCATATGTATTATGTGTGTGTGTGTGTGTGTGTGTGTGTGTGTATGCATTGTTTAAAGAGTAAAAAGAGCCGGGCGTGGTGGTGTACACTTGTAATCCCAGCATTTGGGAGGCTGAGACTGGAGGATCTGGGTTCAAAGCCAGTCTCAGCTACTTACTTAGTGAGGCCCTCTGCAACTTAGTGAGGCCCTGTTTCAAAATAAAGAATAAAAAATAGGGCTGGGGGTATAACTCGGAGGTAGAATGCTCCTGAGTTCAATCCCCAGTTCTGCAAAAATAAATAAATAAATAAAAAGTAAAAAGATAATTTGACACTTTTGTGATAATTGAACAAAAAACAAAGAAAAATTTTTCAGAAGAGAAGGGTGGCTCCTAAGGGCCTGCTCTGACCCCTCGCACCTGGGCAGCCTCTCCCCATGAGTGGTCTGGAGGAACCAGGCTGAGCAAGGACTTGGGAATCACTGAAGGACTCAGAAAGCGGTCAGGGGCAAGGCCTCCTTGCCCTGGCTTCCCAGCTCCCTCAAGGCCACCTGTGTGGTCTCCTCTGCCCTTAAGAACGCTCCTTACCAATTGGGTGTGGTGATGCACGCTTGTAATCCCGCATTTGGGAGGCTGAGACCAGAGGATCCGGGTTCGCGGCCAGCCTCAGCTACCTAGTAAGGCCCTCTGCAACTTAGTGAGACCCTGTTGCAAAATAAAAAATAAAAAATAGGGCTGGGGGTATAGCTTGGAGGTAGAATGCCCTGGAGTTCAATCTGCAGTGCCACAAAAAAAAAAAAAAAAAAAAAAAAACAAAAAAAACGCTCCTTACCATCTGTACCATAAACAGTGGGCACCACAGCACTGAGGTCACCCAGTGCCCACCTTCCCCTCACCCAGGCCATCTCCCTGTACAAGGCTGGTCTTTCTGAAGGCCATGACCTAGCTGGATCCCCTCTTCATGTGGTGGCGGGAAGGGGAGGGGGTCGAGAGCCCTGGAGTTTGCATCCCCTGTGGCAGTCACCAGCTTATGTGACCACGAGCAAATGATTTCGTGCACACGAGGTGGACAGGAGTGCCTGGATCTCAAGGCCCACATGAGGCAAGACAGGGGACTCCTCTGCCAGGTGCCACCGTGCACACAAAAGGTGCTTGTCTAGGAGCGACACACAGATTACCAACTCGGGCACAGAAGAGGGCTTGTTGAAGCCTGGCAAGAACAGGCCCTCACATCTGTGCGGAGCCCCCAGGGCAGGGAAGACATCAGCGACCTGCAGCAGGGCAGCCGCAGAGACCCTCACGCCAGAACCAAACCCGCCCTCCCTTCTCACCCAGTAACTGGCACCCAGAAGAGCCTGAAGCCCTGGCCATGTGGATGCGCACCCAGATGTATGGGCATGCATGCTGGGAGCCATCTCTGCGGCTCCTCTCTGCCTGTCCTCCCAGAAACTCTTTTCACGACGCCCATCCTCAAAGTCTGTTTGGTCCACTGCCCCTCAAAAAGGGCTCTTGGTGCTCGCTGGAGTGACACGGCGGCCCTGGCTCCACCGCAGGGGCCAGCAGCTAAGAACCAATCTCTTGGGTCCAAGCTGAGAGCCTTCCATCCATCACTGTTCTGGGGAGCCTTGGTCCAACCCCCCCCCAGGGAATTGGCCCCCTTCCTCCAGGAAGGACTAGAGGATGACTATAGAGGTGCTCGCTGCTGGCAGAGCCCCCAGGAAAAGGAACACTCCCCTGCTACCAGTTCTAAAACCAAATCTTTATTCTCTAGTTTGAAAATGAAGGTAAGTGGTTGTTCTGTTTGGATCCAAGAACAGAACAAGGCCCAATAGGTAGAAGTTACAGGAAAGCAGGATTCGATCACTGTAAGGAAGAATCTCTAACAATTAGAATCATCCTAGGGTAGAACCAGGGCCTCAGGGGTGGGCGCTCCCGGCACCTTGGATGGCTGACATCTTCACGCTGGAAACCCCGGAAAAGGACTCACCCAGGACCCTCCAGCTTTGCGGGCCAGCCCTTCCCACATTGCTCGGAACAGGGAAGGAGTGAAGGGTCAGAGGGTCAGACAACACCACAGGTCAGGAGGAAGTGCCCTGGGGTCTGATCTCCAGGAGTGAGAAGATGGAATCCCGGGCAGGAGACGGGCCTGTGCAGGGGGCATCCAGGGGCAGGTAAGAGCAGCTCAGCCCCACCCCCCTGCCAGAAAGGCCTGTGCTAACAAGGCCCCGGGCTCCCCAAGGCGAATCCCGTTTCCCTCCGACTATTCCTTTACTAAGGACTGTACTACACCTATTTCCAAAAGTGACCTGAAGGGGTGGGGGGTGACCTGAAGTAACTTAGTAAAGACTGGGCATTAAGGCCTTGACGCCAGGGGGAGTCTTCCTTCCCACCGGCCGCTCCTCTAGCCGAGGGCTCTGGGGGTAGATGGAGCTGCTATTGCTACTTCTCCGGGGCACAGGGTGGCGGGGAGAGCCTTGGGGACAGCTGCTGGAGGCCCGGCCTTGCACGCTGGCCTCTTCCGTCCCCTCCGCCGGCTCCAGCGCTAGCATTGTCCCAGCCGGCTGCCGCACTCCTGTGGCTACGGGCGCCCAGGGCTCTCCCGGCTCTCGCAGCCCCGGCCGCCCTCAGACGTCGTGCTTCTTCTGGTGGGTCAGGAGCCGGTCCTCGTCGTCGAAGGTCTGGCCGCAGATGGCGCAGCAGAAGGCGCCATCCCGGATGTGGCTCTTGCGGTGGGTGATGAGGTTGGACTTCTGGCTGAAGCTGCGGTCGCAGTCGGGGCAGGCGTAGGGCCGCTCGCCCGTGTGGATGCGCCGGTGGGACACCAGGTTGGACTTCTGGCTGAAGGCCTTGCCGCAGTCGGGGCACACGTAGGGCTTCTCGCCGGTGTGGATGCGCCGGTGCGCCGCCAGGTAGGGCTTGTGGCGGAAGGCCTTGCCGCAGTCGGGGCACACGAAGGGCCGCTCGGGCGCGTGGTCGCGCCGGTGCGCCGCCAGGTGGCTGCCCTGGGAGAAGAGGCGGCCGCACTCCTCGCAGGCGAAGGGCCGCTCGCCCGAGTGCACGCGCGAGTGCGCCACCAGGTGGGTCTTCTTGCCGAAGTTCTTGCCGCACTCGGCGCAGGCGAAGGGCCGCTCGCCGGCGTGCTGCCGCTGGTGCGCCCGCAGGAAGCGCTCCAGGCGGAAGGCGCGCCCGCAGTCGTCGCAGCTGTAGAGGGCGGCGGGCGGCCCGGCCTGGCCCCGCGGGGGCTCGGGGGGCGCGGGCGCCTGCCTCGGGGCGGAGGGCTCGGGCGCCGCGGCGGGGGGCTGGGGGGGCCCGGCGCCCGCCTGCGCGGAGCCCTCGGACCGCCGGTGGATCTTGCTGTGCGACAGCAGGTTGGGCTTGTGGCGGAAGCGGCGGCCGCACTCGGTGCACGGGTAGGGCTTCTCGCCGGTGTGGATGCGGCGGTGCGAGGTCAGGTAGGGCTTGTTGGTGAAGCGCTTCCCGCACTCGGGGCACTGGTGCGGGCGCTCGCCCGTGTGCACGCGCCGGTGCGCGATCAGGTTGGGCTTGTGGCGGAAGCGCTTGCCGCAGCAGGCGCACTGGAAGGGCCGGTCCACCGCGTCTCCGCCCGGCTGCGGGGCGGTGACGGCAGGGCGGCCCCGGGGCCGCGGCCCCAGAGCCTTGGCCGCCGCCTCCTCTAGGGCCTCAGCCACGTGCACCCGCTTGTGAGCAACCAGCTGGTCCCACTGGGCGAAGCTCCGGCCACAGTTGCCGCATATGAAGGGCCGGGCCTCGGGGGCGGGCGGGTGGCACCTCCGCGCGTGAGCTCGGAGCTGCTTCTGTCTCCAGAAACGTCTCTCGCACTCGGGACACGCGATGGGCCGCTTTGCAGCCGAGTGGGCCCGAAGATGCAGAACCAGGGCCACCCAGCCCCGGAAGCTCCGCCCACAGAGGTGGCAGGTGAAGCCCAGCGCAGGCGTGGCGGCGGCGTGGAGCTGCCGGTGCAGGGCCAAGAAGGGCGCGTGGCGGAAGCGCCGGCCGCACTCGGGGCAGGGCAGGGGCAGCCGGGCCTGGCACCGTCGGGTGTGAAGCCACAGGGCTACCCAGCTCGGGAAGTGCCTTCGGCAGTGGGCACAGCGCTGGGCCCTGCCCGGCCGGGCCACCGCAGTGCCCTGGGGCCTCGGCCCACTGGACTCCGTCTCCAAGGCGGGAGGCGACTCCTGGGAGGGCCCCGAAAGGAGCCTGGCCTGGGGCGGGCCCATGGCCACCGGGCCTCTGCAGCGCCGTTCCAGCATTGGCTCTTCCTCTGCTGAGGGTAGAAAAGCAGAGTCACTCCGGAGCCAACGTGGCACCCGCTTCCCGTCCTCTGAGCTCAGCCCTAAGCGCAGCTCACCCTCCAACTCCCAGGGCCGGGACATCAGCCTGGACTCGTCTACTTCACTGTACGTTACATATTTCAATCCTGGGTTCCTGGGTAACGTTTCAAGTATATTTGCCTTATAGCTTTATTGCCTTGGAAACTTCCAGAAGGGAGACACTGACTCTTCTTGGAATCCCCCTCATGATAGCTACCCCAGTGCCAGGCAGGGAGTACACACTCCAGTGGGGGCTGCAAACATTGAGAGTGCCCTGCACTTCTCAAAGAGCCGGCTGGCCCCTCCTGGTGCCCTCCCGCCACAGCAGAGCTCCCGGCAACTCGGTGAGGCTGGCTGAGCAGACTCTGAGCTCCCTGCCTCACAGCAAGCAGGAGGCATCGAAAGGAGAGGGGCCGGGGAGCCCCGAGTGCTGGTGCATGCCTGTAATCCTTATACTGGAGAGGCTGAAACAGGAGGATCCAGGGTTCAAGGTTAGCCTCAGCAACTTAGTGAGATCCTGTTTCAAAATAAAAAATAAAATAGGGCTGGGGGTGTAGCTCAGAGGTAGACTGCCCTGGGTTCAATCCCCAGTAAGGCCCGGGTGCGTGCACGCACATACATGCACTCGAGCGTGCACGCGCGCACACACACACACACACAGCAATGGGACTCGCCCAACGTGATACAGTATACCAAGGGCAGAACCAGAACTGGGGTGCATGTCTCCTAAACCCCAGGCCAATAGTTCCTGTAGAACACCTAGATCTCCCTAAAACAAACTGCAAGGATCTCCCTAAAAGAAATTGCTATCGCCTTCATTAGGGAAGGCGCATTTGAAACAGACTTCCTCTGAAGTTAACGACAATTTACTCCTTCTCAGAATTAAATTTCCAAGTTACTTAACTTCTGCATTTCCTCACACTGAAAGGAAAAGCTGAAGGGCGGGAGATCCTCCTCACCCTCCACCCCCAGCCTGACAGGTGCCAAGGGAGCAGAGACCCACAGCTCCCTGCTGTCCACGTCTGACCTGTAAACATTTCCTTTGTCCACGCTGCCATCTTCTCCCATCAAAGCTCCCCTAGCCCTTGAGTTCTCCAAAGATAAGATTTTGTTTTGTTTTTTTTGGTACTGGGGACTGCATGGGGGTGGGGGTTCTACCACTGAACTACACCTCCAGTCTTTTTTTTTGAAACAGGTTCTCTGCTAAGTTACCTCACACTAGTCTCGAACCTATGATTCTCCTGTCTCACCATCCCATGTACTGCGATTACAGGTGTGCACCACGGCACCTGGCACCAATGATTTGAAACCAGAAAGTTTCCTCTTTCTTCAAAGCTGGCTTTGAATAAAACCTGTTTTTCTGCCAGTCTGGCTCCTAGTGTGCGTGGAGCGGAGGAGTACAAGAGCCTAGCTGCTTGCCCCTGTGCCACGTTTCCCCCGGTAACATTTTTAGTGAGCCGTTCAAGGAGCAAATTTTCTGTCCTTGAGTAGCTGGTGGAACCTACAGCTGAACTTTCAGGAAAACTAGCAGCCTCCCAGGGGCATTTTGGATCTTGGGCGTCTTCTGCTGTCCTTCCTGCTGTAGCCTGGACTACCTAACCTGGTTACTGGTCTTGTGGTTCCGGAGCCACACTGGGATGCTCCATCAGAGTGCACATGGAGGATTTTATCAACACAGTTGGAGGCTTTGGACTTGCAGTGGGTCACTTGGTGATAACACACACACACACACACACACACACACACACACACACACACACACTGTGCATGCTGACTTAATGCTACTGTTGAACAGGTTAGCTTCACAGTTAGCTTAACAGGCTATATTCTAATGGCTACAGCAGCAAATTTATTAAGATAGGGCATTCCATTTCAGAACATACCCCCTGCCTAGGCAGCTCAGCTGAAGGCTGACACTGGGACTGACCTTGACCTGCTCCTTTCAGACCTTGGTGCGTGAGTCTTTCCTAGACACCTCAGAGGGATTATCTAGCCCACAGGTGAAACAGTGGGAAGGAATTCCTAAAAGCAGCACATTTCATTGACCTCAAACATTTCCAGAGCCTAATCCTTGCTTTAGTTATCAAATGAGCCTCTACTGAAACTTATCTTTGATCACTTTGAGCCCATGATTTTTTCTCTAGTGAATTCACTTTTTTTTTCTTTCTTTTTTTTTTCTTTTCTTTGTGCAGTACTGGGGATTGAATCCAGGGGTATTCTACCTCTGAGCTACACCCCCAGCCCTATTTTTTATTCTTTATTTTAAAACAGGGTCTTACTAAGTTGCAGAGGGCCTAAGTAGCGGAGGCTGGCCGCGAACCCGGATCCTCCAGTCTCAGCCTCCCAAGTACTGGGAGTGAATTCACTTTTGATTCTGAGAGATTAAATTACATTTTTGTTTTGTCTAGTTAAAAGCTTTTGATTTTCTCTGAGAGTCTCTGTGTCTCAACTGGTTATTAAGATTTGCTGGCCTAAGTCTTTGTGATACAGATTTTTAACCTGTCCTAAACTGAGAATGAATATTTAAGATTTATAGGCTGCTTCCAGATGGTATCAGATACCACTTTGACCTTTTAAAACTAGTAAATGATAAGACTAAGTCTAGGCTTTGAAATTTGATTGTGTGGACCTATATATTTATATAAAATATGTTTGCATGGTACCAAAACTAGTTTATAGGTAAGTAAGCACATAACTTAAAACCAGTCTTTTGATTCACATGAATTTAGTAAATCTGTGACAAATTCATTTGAACTTGGTAACAATAATGTCCTTTAAATTTGGTAACTCTTTTTTCTGGTCTGCCAATTAATGGGAATATTTGTCTCTAGAAAGTTAAGATATAATGTAGCCGGGCGTGGTGGCGCACGCTTGTAATCCCAGCATTCGGGAGGCTGAGACTGGAGGATCCGGGTTCGCGGCCAGCCTCAGCTACCTAGTGAGGCACTCCGCAACTTAGTGAGACTCGGTTTCAAAATAAAGAATACAAAATAGGACTGGGGGTATAGCTCGGAGGTAGAATGCCCCTGAGTTCAATCCCCAGTACCG
>PVLC010017188.1:0-34114 GCA_004027655.1 Graphiurus murinus
ACAGAGGACAGAGGGACTTTGGTACTGTTACAGTCATGCCATAGGCAAGTAGCTTCTTGTCCCTCCGATTCATCAGACTGTCCCTAACCCCCAGGATCAAACAGCTTCAAAAATGCACTTAATGCAAAGCTTTTATTGAGCAAATTTATATTGATGATTTTTTAATCTCTGGCCCTGAGGCATATTTTCTTCAAGTACAGTTAGCAGCGGACAGTGTTATTGATGTCCACCCCTTCTTCACAGCTTTTCGTAGATTCTAGTGCTGACAATATTATTCATGGTACACTCCTAAAAGCAAAGAGGGATCTATTAGAGTCAATAGTTGACAGGTTGAACTTGTGCTGCTCTTGTCTCTCCAGACCAAATCCTCAATTCAATGTGCAAAAACAATTGAGCAGCTTGACAGGCATGTATCAAATAAAAGTCATGAAAATTAAAGTGTGGAGAAAACTTACCACTACCATTTTTCCATCTGTGATTTTTCTTTTGATTGTTGTCTCTTTACCAAGCCATTTTTGGACCTGAGTCATTGATCCACTGTCTAATGTTATGATGCTCTATAGATGCATAAAGAAATCAATTAGAAGTAGCAAGTCACAATATTCTAACCTATGCAAGACCAGACATCTGCTCTTTAATTACTTCAAAATCCTCACGTTGGTTTTGTTCATAATTTAATACTTTCCAACTAGAAGTTTCAAGAGATTATTTAATGTACTCTCCTAGTCAAACAATCCCTAAGCTTCTTGTGCTTAATTGTTCCCTTCTGAGTGATCTTTTATACAATAACAAAGTGATATAAAAAAGTGAGACTAATTTGAAACATTTAGTCCCAGTAAGCTATCAGAATGATTAGCAAAAAGATTGGCTTTAAAGAGGTACAGATATAAATGAAACAATTCCAAATTATTTGGTAATAAATCAAATTCCATACCATAAACCATACTTCATTACTTTCTAGCTTTTTCTTAATTGTTGAACACCAGGAAGAATTAGTTCTGACTGACCTTTACTTTCCGGTTGTCTGCGGTGGTTTCGTCAAATTCTTCCCCCAGCTTGAAGGAGATCTCAGTGTTCTTGAAAGAACTTTCTGTTCGGATGCTCATCGTTTCCCCATCGACACTAATAGTGACGCTTGGCTTCACTAAACCCGCCACATTTCGAGCTGCAAAATTCACTCCTGTAAGGCAGAGATGCAACACACCTCATTCAGACATTTAGGCAGATGTATTAACCATCATTTTGGAAAGCAACTTTCAAAGAACACACACTTTCACTATTAAAATTTTGGATAATATGTAGGATGTTCTTTTATATACTCTGTGATTTGAATTAAGCCAAGTTCTCCAAGCTAGTAATTCTATCTCACATTTTGAACTTGCTGAGATTATGCTTCATCAAAAATTTTAAATTGCATTGTGCCTTTCTGGTGATCAAACGCTGGCACTTGATCTGATGAAATGTTCCAAAAGCGCAGGAGGTGTTTGGCTTAGGGCCTGGCCCTGCTGTTCAGGTTGGGGACTTTCCATCATCAAACTTGATTCGTACAAGAGGTGGGTGGAAGAGCTGACTCCTCTCTCTGAATCAATAACAGACTCTATTTCCCATCCCAGTTATGGATGGGGTGTCATGCACTCCACTATAGAGAAGCAGTGTTGGACCATGGATCACAAGAAAGAACGAGGTGATTAAAACCTGGGTTCCAACTTTGCCACCTGCTAGCTTGGGCATGTTATTACCTTCTTGACCCTAGAGCTTTCTTGGTAGTAAAATGTGGATCACTAGTTCTAATGTCACAGGTGTGTTGGAAGATTAGATCAAATGACTTCACTTGGCACTAGCTCAGAGAGGTGCTCAGCTGCTCTTCCTCCTTGTACCATGTCCAACTCCAGCTCCTAGTCAAAACCAGGGCTTTTCTGGCCACAAGCCTCAAGTTTGCTATATGCCTCCCAATTTCAATTCAGCACAAACAAATCTATAAATCCATTAAGAGATAGGAAAACTCATTTATTACTCCCCGAGCAAGTCAATACTGACTATGGAAAGAGGAACAGATATTACATTTATAAATGCACTGACTTTTTATTATGTGAGGTAAACCTTTGTTGTTTCATTGCCTAGAATGACAGTTGTAGGTATCCACTGATCATTTCAGGCAAGCTAAAAAATGAAGAGAGTTGTTGGCTTTGTATATAATTTATTATTGTAAAAAAGTTTATCTTAGTTAAATATGAAAAATTAAATGCTGTTCTTCTAGCATTAGTAAACACCGGTTTGACTGTTATTAGACTCAAGTTACTATAATTGATGTTTGGCCATTTAACTTTAATTGGAGATAAAGGACAGGTAGGGTGGGAACATCTGAGAAACATCTAATGGTTAGATAGTCAATGAGTAAAAATGTTCTGTTTCTCCCACCAGAATTAGAAAGTCTTCAAAATAATGCTTTAAGATATGTCTCACATGAATGAGAACTCTACAAATTAACTAGAAATTTTGTATGTTGCTACTGATCTTTTAAAAGTACAACTTAAAGCAAACCCCAAAACAAATTTCATTGAAAAATTTACCTATAGATAATGAATGCTGTCTATAAATTTGAATCTGGAAAAGGCTGTTCAATGAAATTACCCAGATAAAGAGAAGCTCTCTCTAGAGGTCAGCATGAAGTCTTTTCTTTTCTTTATTTTTTTGTGGTACTGGGAATTGAACTCAGGGGCATTCTACCTCTGAGCTATACCCCAAGCCCTATTTTTTATTCTTTATTTTGAAACAGGGTCTCACTAAGTTGCGGAGTGCCTCACTAAGTAGCTGAGGCTGGCCACGAACTCGGATCCTCCGGTCTCAGCCTCCCGAATGCTGGGATTACAAGCGTGTGCCACCATGCCTGGCCTGCATGAAGTCTTTTCAAAGAGTATAAATGGGCTTAAATATATATAATGGAACTAGAGAGAAGCATCTGTGAAAGACAAAATTATTACTAATAATAAGAAAAATAAAAGCAGGATCAATAATAAGAAATCAGATGGCGAACTATATTAGTCTTATGAATATGCCCCAGAATCACAAAGGAAATAGGACTGTGGGAAAATTCATTGTACATTGCAAACACAACTAGACCACAAAATTCTTTGCCAGTTTCCAAATCCTATAATGGTATTTCTCACCCAGTTCTTTCATGTAATCCTCAAAATTTTCACTGGAGACCAACTTCCAGGTTCCTAAGAAGGGCTCAACCATCGTGGAAAGCTTGCCGAGATAAATTGCACACCTGAAAACCAAAACCACACATGCATCACAGTGCTCTGGGAGCTTGATTTAAAGGACATCCTCATCATGTGATGCCTCTGAAGGGGCCAATGGGCAGCAGCAAGACTAAGGTTCCAGGCACCAGAGTTTGACTCACTTTATTTACCTCCAAATTAAAAGGCAGAAAATGAACATGTAAAGTTTAATTCAGGCCAGCGATTATAACTTCTAGCAAAAAGATTTATACACAAGTCACCTGATAAGTACTAATTATGGAATGGAGACAATTTTCAATAGTGATCAGCCTTTTGGACAATAAACACTGAGGAAGCCTGGAGGAATATCTCAATGGATGTCTGATGATCAGCTGACTGGGATGTTTTTCTATCTGAGACAAGGACATCCTTGCTTAGTCTACCTCAGCTTTTTGTTGTTGTTGTCATTGGGCAAGTCACAGTGCTGGGACACCCTCTTTATTAAAATAATATCGTCCCTTCCCTTCCTTGCAGGGTTGATGTATTGATACTAGTTAATGTAACTGAAATGCCTACAGTTGCTTGGAGTGATGGGTAGGGCATTATTAATATTATCATTGTTGTTAATCAAGGGCAACTGAGGACAGGGAAGAAAGATGCCAACTATCATTGAATCATGATTCATGAGTTAAGCCTTAAAAAGGAGGGAGAGCCAATGCCTGAAAGAATTAACATTTCAGGTTTACAAAGTAATCTTAATATTAAAAGATAATATTTGAAGTCATGATGGTCAATTTTGCAAAGTGTTAGGGAGAAAAAAATGAAGTTTGACATCCACATTCTAAAATAAAATGACCTGTCCATGGTGGTGCATGCCTGTCATCCCAGTACTTGGGAGGCTGTAACAGAAGGATAATGGGTTCAAGGCCAGCCTCGGCAATTTAGAGAGCCCCTCAGCAACCCAGTGAGACCCTGTTTCAAAACAAACAAACAAAAATAAAAAGGAGAAGGGCTTGGGTTGTACCTTGGAGGTAGAACATCCCTGGGTTCAGTCCCCATTACCAAAAACAAATAAACAAACAAACAAAAACCAAATTTAATCTCTGTGCAATTACTTCTGAAGTCATCTTTGAGAATCTAAGTAGTGGAAGTGACTTTGCAGATACTGAATTTACTAAGAGGAATTAGATTCAAGAGCTATGGATTTATATACCCTAGTTTTGAACTCTAGTTGTTTTGAAAAACTCAGAAGTTAGAAGATCAGGAACCAGAAGAAGAATATTCATCTGCTTCGTGCCAAATGTTCCTTTAACTTAGAGAAATACCTTTTTAAGCCATTACTTTAGGGATAAAGGGCCACAAAGTAATAACTTAAGTAGGATAAAGAATTTATTATGAGACAGGCATGGTGGCACATGCCTGTAATCCTAGTATTTGGGAAGCTGAGACAGGAAGATCACAGGTTCAAGGCCAGCCTCAGTCCCACAGCAACTTAGTGAGCCCTGTTTCAAAAAGTAAAAAATAAAAAGGACTGGGGGTGGAGCTTGGAGGTAGAATGCTCCTGGATTCAATTCCCAGTACCAAAAAAAATTTGTTTTGAAGAAAATGTATTAAAAAATGAATTTATAGTATTATACTTTTATGGGTGGAACAGTTCTTAAGATATCTAGAGAGAAACATGGGGTAAGCAAAAAACCTAAAGTCAATTTCAGGAAAGAGACCCACCCTCAAAATAAGTGGCTTAGCAATTGAAGGCGTATTCAAAAGTGATGGTCAAATAGTCAACAAGTAACCAGAGCTTGCTTCCCTGGTTCTGGACATGCATCCACTCTCTGAAAGACAGGGAGCATACAGGATATGCATAGTGGCCAGAGAGGTGTTGTGACAAACATCTCCTGTGGTTCTGATTCTGCTGCCATTAATTAATTCAGAAATCAATGCTGTGGTCCATTTGAGAACTCAGTTGGCCCATGTGACAAAAGGAAAGTCAAATTTCCAGCCTCTATAAAATTCCTCTCATCTTCCTTGCACATTTTGCTTTCTCACTTGTTATGCTGCTGCATCTATTGTGACACCACCGTGAAGATGGAGCCAGGAGCAAGGAGAGTAGAGAAGAAAAGTGGAGGAACCTGAGGGCGGCTTTAACTCTAGAAGTTTTGTTGTGTGAGTTCATAAATTCCATTATTATTTAAACAACTTTGCTGAGTTTTTGTTACTTGTAGATTAAGCCTCATAATTGATATGCCTTTGTTGATAGCTTCACCAAATGGTTCATCTGGACGTCATAGCTACCAATTGTAATTGGTTGCAGCTGCATGTAATTGGTTTTCTGCATCATGTACAGCTGGTTTCGTTGACAGCCTCTAACAGTCTTCCCAGATCCAACTTTTGAGAAACTGGTCCAAAGTTAGTCATTCTCCAGTATGTGATACAATTATATCTTTAACAAATGCATAGGAGGAAATATATCTTAGAGTCACAACAAGTTATCCTTCAGGTCTCTTGGGAGCGATTCTCTCAGGACATCAAGAAAGGACACTTTCTTATTCATTTTGTATCTCTGAGACAGTGCCTGGCATATCATAAACACTCGATAAATGTTTTATGAATAAGTGACAAAAGAAATAAGCAGTGTTTATTTATTTTTAACTAGCAGTTCTCCTCATGAGTATTCTTTATCTCTGTAACAGTGGCTAAAGACAGGGTTTTAGTGCATTATCCTCTCTTGACCTGTTGCTGTGATGGGCCCTTCATTCTGGTTATTGATGGCAGAGGGATTCTCAGGCTCTCTTCCTCTTCCTTGGTGTCTCCTTATTACCAAACAAGTCTCCCTTTTCAACTAAGACAGTTCTCTGCTTATGCACTGATACCTCTTCAATATTGCATTGCTAACTATGTTCATTATTCAATTCCATTGTCTTTTTAAATAAAGTTAGTAGTTAATATTCACAATAATTTTTCAAAATGTATTTTTGCCCTAAGAAACTAAAAAGTGACTCAGTATTATCATTTTTTCTTTTTGAGATGTGTAATATTATTTAATATAGAAAAGAATTACTTGGAAATTGAATTTGGTTAATAAGTAGTTTGAATGTAAGATTTCAAGTTGAAATATTCAGTCTTCCATGGGCTGGTATTTTCTACACTGGAGAAATTAGTGTTAATTTCAACAGACTTTTGCTTAATATGTAGGATATGTTTTTTAGAAATATCACTTTTAATAATTTTTATACAATTGGGGGCTTTGAAGAAATTCTTATATTAAGTTCTGGTTCCTGTATCACTTTGTTTATAATATAAATTTTACTTAAAATCATTATGCCAAGCCAGGGGTGGTGGTGCACTCTTGTAATCCCAGCATTTGGGAGGCTGAGATCAGAGGATCCGGGTTCATGGCCAGCCTCAGCTACCTAGTGAGGCACTCTGCAACTTAGTGAGACCCGGTTTCAAAATAAAGAATAAAAAATAGGGCTGGGGGTATAGCTCAGAGGTAGAATGCCCCTGAGTTCAATCCTCAGTACTGCAAAAAAAAAAAATCATTATGCCAAATTAATACTTAGCAAATATAATTTAGGGTGAAAGTGTGAAAATGTCTAGTTTATTTCCTCTGCTTTACAAAATAGGTCCACCTCTCATCTGTTATATACTATTTAAAATGTATATAAAAATAGCAATTTTACTCTAAGGAAGTAAGTATAAAAATATAAGGATTTTTTTGAATGAACTTATTTCTTGGCGGTTGATACTTTTTATTGTTCCATACCACCTCCTACTACACATTTATTTTTGTTTGGTTGATCTTTTTGTGTTTTAATTTACCTTTCAATTTGGAAATCATTTCAAAGTTACAAAAAAAAAAAATTGAAGAGCAATGGAAAAAACTCTTGCACTCTTTTTCCCAGAGTTCCCAGTTGTCAAGATTTTAGTGCATTTGCCCCAACTCCTTCTCTCCATCTCTTTCTCTTTGTCTCTCTGTCTCTTCCTGTGTATGTGCATAGCTCTCTTTCTGAGAGCCATTTTTTACTGAAAATTTGAGAAAAGTTGCTCTACACATCTCCAAACAAGAGCCTTTTCTATATTTCCACAGCAATCCATCAAAATCAGGAAACCAACATCAGTAACAATATTACCATCTAATCAATAGATCCTACTCCAATCTTACTAATTGTGCTAATAGTTTTCCTAGTCCTACCCCAAACCTCCAACCGTCTCTTCTCATTCCTCTTTGGCCCAGAATCCTATCTATGAGAACATGTGGCCAGTGCATTAATGGAGAACCGACCTTTAGTCTTTCATGCCTGGAGACATTGGGTAAAAATCACTATTTCAACCCATAGGCTGGGTCACTAGCTCAAAATCTACTGGCAATTTTCATTTAAAAACGGAGTCAGTAATGTTTCTGACTTCGAAAGGAGTATTTCTAACCCAGTATTTCTAGCTCAATGGTGGTGGTGGTGGAACTTGGGAGAGAGAGGGTTCTACTAGCCCATTACTTCACCTGGTCTTCAGTGGCTCTGAAGAGGGAGGGACAGACTCTTGGGACACTCATATTTGCTACAAGACTTGGATGGACTCTGCTTGCATTGTCTTTCTAATCTGGCTTCTCTTGTTGGTAGAAGCAATGCAAGACATTAGAAAATGATGTCAACTGCAAAAGGATCACAGGCAAGATACATGCGAGAACTGTTACTGACCTTAGTTTTACAGTGAAAATACAGGAACATGAAATCAACTTATCTATCAAATTAACATTGAACCAGATCTTGTTACTCTATTCATCACATCAGCTTAAAAATAAGAATTAAACCTGAAGAGTACATTTTCAAAAATACTAAATTTACAAATATGCATACATAAAATTGGCACTTAACCTGACTTTATTCAGGATTAGCATGGCAGCGCCATTAAGGGATGAGGCAGGCTCAATATGAAGAGACTGGGAAAGAATGAATTTATAAAGAAGCAGAAGGCAAAAAAAAAAAGAAAAAAAAGAAAAAGCTAAGAAAGAACATGCAAATTGGTATAATTGGCACAATGATTGTGAAGAGAACAGACCAATGATAAAACCAGTGATTTAGATTTTAAAAAGGCAAGCATAACACATTTTATATACAATGTGGAAACAGTGGGAGTCACTAAGAGGTTTTAACTGGGAAGTTTCCCAATCAGATTTTCATTGCATAAATATCATTCATGAAGTCTATAGGGCTTGGAAAAGAGAGGAGAAGAGAAAAACTCAAAGAGGGAGACTTGTTAGGGGGTCCCTAAAATGAATACAGAAGATAAATTTCAGTATCTCAGTGAGAATGAGACAAGCAAATGTATTAAAAAGAGTTAAAAGTTAACAGAATGAACATGAGTTTTTATAAAAATAGATTTTGTGGCTTAAGGAAGAAGTATTCGAGGATGATTTTGAGATTTCCGGAATGGAAAATTAGATGGCATCCTCATATTTGCTGAGATATAGAAGAGAGGATAAGGAGCAAGTTTGAGGGAGTGGGTGGAAGCAGGCAGCAGTAAGTGTAGAACATGCTAAGTGTACTTGCCTGGGACATCCACTCAGATAAAATCAACTTTTTTTTCTAATTTTTCCTTCTTAGATGATATTGTCGCCTCTTTTTTTGAAAGGAAGGAAGGGTTGCTGTTGCCATAAAATACACATCATGGTATTTACTGACTTAACCATTTTTAGGCATTCAGTTCAGTAGTACTAAGTACATTCATATTATTGTTTTGCAAATGTCTCCACCATCTATCTCCAGATCTCTTTTCATCTCACAAAATTAAAATTCTATTCTCATTAAACACTAGCTTTCCATTCTTCTTTCTTCACAGATATTTTTTCCTTCCTTCCTTCCTTCTTTCCCCATTAATTTGTTCTGTTTCTGCATGTAAGAATTAAGACCAAGGGAAAGGAGAGAGACACCTACATTAAGGCAATGCACTGAAGAACACTGAACTGTTGAAACAGTTCCATTTGCCAGTTAAATTTCTTGAAGACTGTTGCTTATTTGAATTTATTGTCATCACTGATTTTTAAGGTGGAATCTAGAAAAGACTAAGGCTTCAGTTCCTCTACCATCACCCCCTGCCCGAAATAAACAAAAGGCCTTTTACCTAAGAAACACAGCAAAGGGTACTTGGTTTTGATCACAAACACAGGTTACTTAAAGCTGCAGAAATTTCCTCAACACTCAACCTTTATTGCTTATGGATTTTTCTTTAACAGTCACTACTCTAAGCATTGGGGGGCACAAATTTTAACCATATCTGTCATTTCATAATACATTCTAATAACAGCACATCCAAAGAGTACTGCATTATTGCTTGCCAAAAGCACAGACAAACCTGAAGTTGAGATAACCACATTCTATTTATAGACTTTTTTAAAAAATAAAAAGGTGAAACAAGTGAGTTCCATCCCTTCCTCGCTTCCTTCCAAATTCCAGGGGTGGGGGGAGATTATGCTGAGAAACTCACTATGAGGTTTGCACGCTGGCTAGGAGGACAGAAGAAAAAGCCAAGGACTCATATGTAAGTATGAATCCTGAACAGCTTCATGAAGGATGAAATAAAGCCTCTGCAAAGGGGAAGTCCTTTAGTACCCACATGCTCCCCATCAAGTGGTGTAAGACACTGGTGACCACCATTCTTCTTTCTAGCTCTCTGATTTTGACTACTCTAGGTATCCCATATAAAGAGAAATTAGACACTATTTGTCCTTTTGTGACTGGCTTATTTCATTTAACATAATGTCCTCAAGATTCATCCACATTCTAGACTATATCCAAATTTTCAGCCCCTTTTAAAGGCTAATTAGTAATTCTAGTGTGTGTGTGTGTGTGTGTGTGTGTGTGTGTGTGTGTGTGTGTGTGTATGGCTTATCCATTCATCTATCAATGAATGCTTGGGTCACTGCCATGTTTTTGGCCAATGTGAATAACCTGCTAGGAACATAGATATACAAATATCACTCTAATACTGCTTTCAATTTGGGGATATACACCTAGAAGTGAAAATGCTGAATCACATGGTGACTGTATGTTTAATTTTTTGAGGAAATGACATGACATCTTCCACAGCAGCTGTGCCATTTGCATTCCCACCAACACTTCACAGGTTCCAATTTCTCCTTTGAATGGACCATATTTTCCCTTTCTTTGTATGTCTTGTTGTAGTGGTTGTTGCTGTTAAAAAAATTGCATATTTGAATCTAATACTGTAAAACTTGGTAATCTTATTTTCCTCCTTCCCCGGGGTTTGGTATTTTTTGTCTTGTTTCATTTTTTTTATTGTTCTCTACTGTCTCTGTGCTAAGGATCAGCCTGAGGAGTAAACCTAAGGCAAGTCTTTCCTGGGTCTTCCATAAGCATGCACAGTAACTATCTAATTTCCCATGTATGTGACTGCACCCAAATGTCTTAGTATTTAACGGTTGGATCCCAATACAAAAATAAAACAAAAAATGAAGTGGGAAGGAGCTGGTGTGTGTGTGTGTGTGTGTGTGTGTGTGTGTGTGTGTGTGTGTGTGTGTGTGAGAGAGAGAGAGAGAGAGAGAGCGAGAGAGAGAGAGAGAAGGCTGGTCTCTGTGAATACACCTCTGTGATCATAAACAGCAATCTTTTTTAATTTTTTTTCAGCAAGGATTTTTTTATACAATTCTTGAGTATAACAGGGTTACATAGACATTTATGACATATCAATCATTGTCAGGTCACAAATAGCACCACTTCTTTGTTTTACACATATTGCCCACATTCTTAATATAGCCTGGTAAAGCAAACTTTCTAGAGTCATAAAGCCATACTCCTTTAGGGTCATATATTTACTAACCCTAGGAGCAATCTCCAGACTTCGAGACGCCAGTGTAGCCATAGCAGAAGAGTCAGTATAATTACTCATATATGCAGATAGCAACTGCCAGGGGAGAAAGGGCCAAGCTGGGCTCCCACAACTCCCCCATTTTTATTTTAAAATGCACGAAGGACTGTGCCTGTCTTAGGTAGTTTCCTACCAGGTACTTAATCTTTCCCATCATGGGGTCTCGATGAGTCATTCAATGAGTCCTGTCTTAGGTTGATATTGCCCTGAGAAAATCGAACCCGTCATTGACTACCAGGCCCTGTGCGAGGCAGTGCTTGCATTTTTATTCCATGTAAATCTGCTCATATACTAAAATAGGCATTGATCACAAGGTGTACAATAAGTGGTAGAATGCATAAGCCTAGAATGGCTATTGATAAGCAGCAATCGTCAATCAAAACACAGATCCACATTCCACATATTTGGAAAGCAGGATCCTTGTTGCTCTTCCAGACTTTTCTGCTAGCTGTTTCAGAAACATGTCTGTGGCTGTCTGCAATGGGGTTGGGTAGGGAATGGGTATCTGCCTCTGTGTGGGAGTTGAAATTGAAAAAATTAACCTCAATTTATCATTCAAGATTTCTTTCCCAAAATATTGCAAGAATTAAATAGACTCTAGAGTTTCAAAATAGTTATATGAGATTCTACCAGTGCAGTTGTTGTAAAGGTAAGGAGACATTCCCAGTGCTTCCTATTCCCCCATCTTCTCAGAATCCTCTAGAAATCATCTCATCACATTGTATGAAGTAAGTCACCACTTGGACATTGATGGTTTCCAGATTTCTATTCCAGCCAGGATGGCTCCCTTGAATTTCAGATTTCTATATATATTTTCTACTTGGTTTTATTATCTTAAATTTTGAGCTGCAAATACCTCATCTAGAAACAGAAATTTTAAATCCTTATCAGCTTTTATGACAAATGACAAATTATGCAAAGTGTCTAATATCATTGTTAGTGTGTAAAAATATAGGTTTACCAAGAATCATCCTAATCAGTCTCTAAAAGTTCTCCAAATCTCCAGTGAGCCCAACTTGAGAGAATTACTCTCTGTTTTTTGCAAAGAAAGCAAATTCCTATGGCCAGGAACCTTATGACCACAGAGGTCAGCTCTCTGGCTTCTCCAAGTCATGGTGTTACACATGGGATGGATGCTCAAGAAAATGAATGGGTTCTGATTTGTTTTTAAAGAGATTACAAACAGAATGCTATTGATGGCAGTATACATTTGATTTTAATTTTTCTTAACATGTATTAATTTTACATATGAATGGAATCAATGTGATATTTCAATGCATGCATACAGTGTATGTTAACTAAATCCAACCTCCCTTTATCCATCAGCCTCTAGTAGTCACAATTTTTCTTTTTTCTTTAATTTCCACATCTGAGACAGAACATGTGGTACCTGCCTTTCAGTATCTGACTTATTTCACTTAACATTATGTCACTCTGTAGTATACATCCTAACCGATTTTTGTCTTATTATAAATGTCATGTGATTTAGATATTTATCACATATATGTGAAACCCTAATAATCTGTAGAGGTGCTTCAGGGCTCCCACAAGAGGCATACACACACAACACATACACGTATGCATATGCACGCACATGCACACACATGCTACCCAGGAAACCTCAGTGTGAATTTTTGTGTTTTGTATATTAAGATTCCACTGAGATTTTATTTTAATAAAAAGATATGCTAGTGAGAAAAAAATAAATATTTGGGAACCACTACAATAACATTTGAATCTTTATTCATGAACAAGACTGTCACCACTTTTCTGGTATGAATATCATAAAATTATTTGCAAAGAATTCTGGGGAGGTTTCAGAGATAGACTGCAGCTATGGTTTGGATGGGGTTTATATCCCAAAGGTTTATGTACCAAAAGCTTGGTCCTCAGTGTGGTGGTGGAAGATAGTGGAAACTTTAAGAGGTTCAGCCTACTACAAGATGATTAGATCAGAGGGGCATAGCCCTCAGAACGAATTAAGGGTCCATGGATAGACCACACAGGAATGGGTTATAAGTGCGTAAGACTGTCCCCTCCCTGGTCTTTGGCTTCCTGTCTTTCCATGTAATCTCTCCTTCTCATAGGCATTCTCACCATGAAGGCCCTTACCAGAGGCTGAATCAATGGGATTGCCCCAAGTTGGACTTTCAGCCTCCCAAATTGTGAGTTAAAGAAGTTTGTTTGTTTATTATTTATTTATTTCTTCCTTTATTCTCTCTCTCTCTTTGTTTCTTTGTTTGTTTCTTTCTTTCTTTCTTGAAACTGAACCCAGGGACATTCTACCCCCAAGCTACACCCCCAGCCCATTATTTATTTATTTATTTATTTATTTATTTATTTATTTATTTTTGCGGTACTGGGGATTGAACTCAGGGGCATTCTACCTCCGAGCTACACCCCCAGCCCTATTTTTTATTCTTTATTTTGAAACCGAGTCTCACTAAGTTGCTAAGTGCCTCACTAGGTAGCTGAAGCTGGCCTCGAACCCGGATCCTCCAGTCTCAGCCTCCCAAATGCTGGGATTACAAGTGTGAGCCACCACGCCCAGCTCCCCCAGCCCATTTTTATTTTTTATTTTGAAATGGGGGGTCTCTAGGTTGCTGAGATTGGCTTTGAACCTGCAATCTTTCTGTCTCAGCTTCCCAAGTACTGGGATTACAGAATTTTTGCTTTCTAATACCAGCATCAAGTATTTTGTTATAGCAGAAAAATGAAGACATGTGGTTAACCAATACTTTTTTAGACTAAAAATTATGGAGATTTTTCCTACAATACGTATTGCATGTAATGCTCTCTCACGAGGCTACAGGGCAGGGCATATGTGACACATTACCACTTGGACTAGCTGGTGGTGGACTTTCACTATATTTAAAACTACTGTAGGTCTCTGAGAGATAGTTTCTTAATCGTAGATATGCTAAAGAAGGACTTTATAGTCAGGCATGGTGTGTACTTATGACCT
This sequence comes from Graphiurus murinus, assembly GCA_004027655.1. NCBI lineage: Eukaryota > Metazoa > Chordata > Mammalia > Rodentia > Gliridae > Graphiurus > Graphiurus murinus. The sequence continues at coordinate 14,071 of PVLC010017188.1, forward strand.
CCTATCTGGAAAAATAGAAAATTCATGGGTATTTATTTTTTCACCTGTCATTATTATGAAAGGTCTTTTTACTTATACCAGAAACAAAGCAATAATAACAACATTTATATTTTCTTTACTTAATTATCGGTATGAAATTGTCCAACACAATAAACATATCATACCAATTTCCAAACCTAAAAAGGTTTTATTTATCCAACATGACCACATTCAATAAAATCCAGCTTGGGGGAAAATTAGTTGCTTGCTTATTAGTGGAACATATTTTTTTAAAAAAATTCATCCAACAGAATGTAGTAGAGTTTGATGCAAACTTCCTTTCAGGCCCGTGTCCCCTGGCTTATGCTCGCTCATAAACTCTGGTGGAAGTGACGCTTTTCATGACACATTCCTAGACACACATGCAAAAAAAAAAAAAAAAAAAAAAAAAAATTTTGTTAATAACTGGGATTACACCATGGATTTATTTGCTATATTTCTCAATGTTGGAAAGGAAACAATATTCATTCAGAAGACATTAGTTATGGTGGAGACATTGCTAGAAATAGATAGGCTCCAGGTGCCTGAGGGGAGGCAGGGAATACTTTCTGGAAGATAGCTTGCCTGGGCTGAGCTTGAAAGCATGAAGGGGGTTGGGGGTGGTAGAGTGTGCGCTTAGCAAGCTCTAGACCCTGGGTTTAATCTCCAGAACCAAAAAAGAAACAAACAAACAAAGAGTGAAGGGCAACTGCCAGAGTAGAAACATAATCCGAATACAAATTATCTTTTTGTTCTATATAACCAAGGTGAGTTTCCTTAAGACGAACAATGATCATGAAATGACCTAGTGGTAAGATACAGAGTTAAGTACCTAGAAAATACTCACCACCACCAGTTTATCGCCCTCTCGTTTTCTCTTTATGGTGGTTGATTTTCCATCCCACTTCTGCACCTGTACCAGGGCACCTCCATCTAGGGTTATGATGCTCTGCGGGCACAGGAAGAAGTGATTACAGTTTGTATGTGAAGGCAGAGAAAAAAATTAAATAGACAGTACCCTGGTTTCAAGGAATACTTTGAGGTCATTAGTAATTTTAATTGACAAAAATATATTGAAGCAGGCACAAAAAAAAAGCAGCAGCTCAAAAATAACAGCATACATGAATATCACTATCACATACAATTATAATGTGTGTATGTATATGTATACTAGAATATAAAAGTTGTGTTTGAAAAAACACTGTGAGAAAATATAGATAATAAATTTATATTGAGATAGTATTATTATAGACTTTTTCCATTTTTTATAAACTTTCCCTCATATGTTTTATTTCTTTAATTATTTTCAAATACTCTACGTATTCAATGACACAAAAATTATGTCAGTCACTTTTTAAAATATAAGGCCAACTTAATAAAAAGGGAGAAAAAATTCACCAACTGCATAGTAAAGGCAACATGGTTTGGATGTAGGCATTCAGGAGTCTTTGGCCTATAACAGAATAGATTTTCCTCCTGTTATTATGAAATGGTTTCTTTCTTTCTTTCTTTTTTTTTTTTTCTGGTACTTGGGATTGAACTCAGGGGCATTCTACCTCCGAGCTATACCCCCAGTCCTATTTTTTATTCTTTATTTTGAAGCAGGGTTTCACTAAGTTGTAGAGGACCTCACTAAGTAGCTGAGGCTGGCCGTGAACCCAGATCTTCCGGTCTCAGCCTCCCAAGTACTGGGATTACAATCGTGCACCACCACGCCTGGCTATGAACGGTTTCTTGGAGGCAGTACAACCAGGTGTTTGCTCTGTGCTAAACCTTTATCCTCACCTTGACTTTCCTGTCATCTGCAGTGATTTCTTCAAATTCCTGGCCCAGTTTGAAGGAAATCTCAGTATTTTTAAAGGTGCTTTCTGACCTGATGGTGATCACATCTCCATTCACACTGATGATCATGTTGGGCTTGGCCATGCCGGCCACTTTCCTGGTGGCAAAGCCCACTCCTGTAGTTAGGAAGAGAAAAATCTGTCAGGTTTGCATTTTGTCTCACATCTTTATCAAGTCAGAGAATGGTTGTGTGTGTGTGTGTGTGTTTACGTGTGTGTGTTTATGTGTGTATGTGTATGTATGTGTGTGTTTATGTGTGTATGTGTATGTGTGTGTTTACGTGTGTGTATGTGTGTGTGTTTATGTGTATATGTGTGTGTATGTGTGCATATGTGTGTGTGTGTGTGCGTGTGTAAAGGAAAAGACACCCATGAGCGTCTTGTGGCCTCCTGTAAACAGCTCCTGCAGATATGTGCCTTAGACTAATGCTTGAAGAATTCTGAGGTGCAATAGCTAGATGTAGGTTTATTCTTTAAACTTTCCCTTCTCTATTTCTGGTCATTACTCCTCAGGACACCCATTGCTAATTCTCGGAAAGAATGTGTACAGAGATTAAGTCTTCTCTGCTATCACTTTTCTCTATTTATGAAATACTTGAGGCAACATGTCATTCTTCCTCAGATATTAAAATTATACTTAAAAATCCACAGAGACAGACTTTTCAACACAATGGTCTGGGCTAAGATAGTTATTTAGATGAAATATCATCTATTTTGAATGCACAAAAATCACAATTCATAGCATTTGCTACCAAGTCTAGTTTTGGAGGGGGGCTTTTTTCCTAAATTTCCTAAGATTTTGATTAATTCTTTTTGGGGGAGTGGTACTAGGGAATGAACCTAGGAGCATTCTACCTCCACCTCCAAGATACACCCCCAGCCCTATTTTTTATTCTTTATTTTGAAACAGGGTCTCACTAAGTTGCAGAGTGCCTCATTAAGTAGCTGAGGCTGGTCAGGAACTTGTGATCCTCCTATCCTGTCTCAGCTTCCCAAGTACTGGGATTACAAGAGTGCGCCACCACTCCTGGATTGATTAATTCTTCTAAAAGGAAAAAAATATATTTTCTACATTCATATCATTTATAATGGTGACATAATTCCCAATATTTTATAGAAAATATTAAAGAGGGTCTAGGTGTCAATTGTGAACACTTCAAATGTTAAGAAATCATTATTTCTGGGACCAGCAATGTAGCTCAGTGGTAGATTGCTTGCCTACCAAGCATGAGGGAAAAAGAAGGAAGGAAAGGAAAGAAAATAAATCACTATGTCTTAGTTTGGAATTGTTTGGAAACCAATACTTTGATTCCTAGGTTATGAACCCTTGCTTTTTTTTTTTTTTTTTTACTAAGAGAAGACTATATTTTCTTGTGTAAGTTGTGGGATGGACAGTTTGCAACATACTATGAAAAGTTTACACTAGGATTTATGACAGTCATAGATGTTTTTCTACACATGCACATAAGTCTAGGCTTTCTTTTACTAAAGGTGACCAAAGCTTAGAAATGGGGAGGAAATGAGAGAGACCTGATAAATAAGTAATAAGTAATGCTGAGTCTCTGATTTAACTCACTGTCCAAAAAGTGGCCACAAGTGGGAAGATGATTTATTGCCTCATCAAGTCCCAGCTCTGTTACAAAATATCATGTTAAATATATGTATTTAATCAGCAGAGTGAATGGACTCCACAGGGAGTGGGAAAATCATATCCTACATTTCCTAATTCTGTCTTTATTTAAATGCTGCAGGCAAATCTGCCCACTCATTCTCAATTAGAGCAGCCAATTTCATCCAGAAAATCTCTTAATGCCTTTAATTATCAGTCTTTTATAATGCAAACAGCATTGTAAGAATTTAAATATAAATATTGAATGTGTAAAACACTTCAAAAAATAAAAAATTAAGTGGCCCTAAATCCTGGCATTTCTATATCAGTGTGTATTAGTTAGTATATTGGATCAAAGCTAGTTGATAGTTTATGAACTTAGGTCTTCCTCATGCTCAAATTCCTGATTTCCCTCTCTTCAGGCAAAAGAAAAGGGTAGTTACAGACAAGCAAAAAAAAAAATGCATACTGTATAAATGATGGGAAAATTAAGTCTTTTGAGAATTAGAGGATTAAGTTCTAAAGCCTAATACTGTGCAAAATTTCTCCCTAGTTTTTCAGTCCAGGATGTGACTTTATCATGTATGATGGTTGACACAGAAAGGGCTTTCAAAGTAGAAGTAACTTGTTAAGTTACCTCCCTAATTTACCTCTTTTGATTTATTGCTGTAATTAATCTGTTGGACATTCATAAACGAACATGCTGGCAACGTTAACAGTCTAAAGATAACTGCAAATCTTTGTTATCCATAAGGAGGTATGTTACATATGTTACTCAACAATTTTAAGACATTCCATGTAATAAGGTCTTTAAGGAACATATTTTTAAAACAAAACAAACACATATTAATGAATAAACACTGAGACAAGAAAATCATTTGTTAATATATATTTACTAAAAAATTTTCATAAGATGAGAAATACAGTGGCTTCACTTTAAAATGGAAATCACTACATGCTATGAAATAGATATACTTTTCTTTCCAAGTTATTGCATATTATATATGTAAAGGGGTATAGAAGAAAAACAAGCAAATATCCACGTAAATCAAAGACACTCAAGTTTTACAATTACAGTAAAAGCTTATTCTATAGATCATAAAAATTCATTTAGACCTTTGTTCACATTGGTGCACTTTCAGGAAGCACTTCAGGAATGCTTCTAAAATAGACTCTCACTTGCTGCTTGTACAGCTTTCCTATAGAAAACATCATTTTCATTTCTGGACAGTGCTTCCAGGCTGGAATCCCAGCTAAATGCCCTTTTCCTCCCAGAGAAAAAAATCCCAAATCCAGTCATCTCACAACACATTTCCTTACCCACTTCTTTCATGTAGTCATCAAAGTTTTCACTGGAGACAAGTTTCCAGGTACCTACAAAAGCATCACACATCTTGTGAGATCTCTAGAATTGTCCTTCCAGGTGAGAAAGAGGCCGTAGGTTTCAGGATGGCGCTGTGACTCTCTCCAGTCCAGATAACTCCCTTTTAAAGATGCCGAGAACATGTGATCTTAGTAGTAACCAATTGGGAATGATAGCAGATCATTTCCTTCATTACCAGCCACTGTATTTTTTCCTCTGAGTCATGTTTTTGATAGAAATTTCTCAACTTTGGTTCCCTCTGGCAAAGTCATTGAACTTAGAGTACAAATTATTTTTAACCACAAACAGAATATTTTACACGTTCCTGTTTCAACTGTTTAATGCTCAGTGCATTGAACTTCCCCCTATTATTTCCATATAGTTATCCCATTGTGGAGCGGGACAATTATGTGGGATGAACTTTGACCCTCTTTTCTTGAGTTTCTGTTTTATTAATATTGCAGTCTGTGCTTTTTTGAGTTGAGAAACATACCAACTACCTTGGAAAGTCTTAAATAATTACAAAGGCTTGGGGGACAGTACTGTGTCAGGAATTATCTGGCAATTAAAACAAAATATAAAATGGCATTTTAAAGTGCCCCAGATTTCTAATCTCAAATGTTTTATATGAATTGAAAAAAAAGTGCATTCACTTCATCTACTAGGAATCTAGACTGTAGACTTAATTAAAATATAATTTAATTGAATTCTTTCCATTCCCTAAATGACAACATAATGTTGATTTCTATGAAACTCTAAAAATGGATTCCAAATCTAAAGCATACTCCTCGTTCAGTTCCTGACCTATGCTAATAAGTTCTAAACTTGTCCAGATCTAAATGGTATTGCTTTACTTGAAAAATCAGAAATGAGGTGGTCACAGACTATCAAAACCCATTTTTTTCTTTTACGTAGTGACTAATTGACTAATCTGTGAGATTACTTTTCTAAAGTAATCATGATTTTCAAACTCCCCACCCCATACCAGAATGATGGAAGATACTCCCATGCACCACAAACTCCCGTGAACAGATCTACATTTTAAGATGTTGTGGAATGATGAATCCCTATGTTGTGTATTCCGTTGAACAGTGCCTGCTGAGCATGTGACTGACTTGCAACCCCATGTCAGTATCTTAAGGGCTTCCCAAAAATTTGGGGGGCAGAGGATTCTGTAAACAACAGGCTTTTCTGTAGAAAATTAAGTGGCTATAAAAGCTTCATAAAGTTGGGTCACAATGGTAGTTTCTAATTGCCAATTGATGCATTTTAATGTCATAGTAATAATGTTCATCCATTATGGCTTGTCACATAGATACATGGACTGTGGTGACGTACAGTTGGTGGTAGCCTTGCAATTAAGAGATTCATCTGTTTCTCATTGAATATGCTATTTCATATGGAAAATAATAAACATAACATCCTAATTGAGGAACAATTCTGATAATGTTCTAAATGAGTAATAGCTTTCATTTTAGAATATATGTCCATTCCTAATTTTTAGTAGCAAATTGCTTCAAATTTTTAAATGATTACCTTTTTGAATACATACTATATGTATTGTGATGCTACACCTTAAATATGTTGTTTTAGAGATGTTCTGTGTAGTACATGTATCTCTAGTCACATGTGACTCAAACATTTGCCATGTAGCTGGTGTGAATGTGAAACTGAATATTTAATTTTACTTAATTTTAATAAAAATATAAGAAATAAAACTCAATTTGGCTATTGGGATACTCTTAGATGTGTTTGGAACTGGATATAAAAATCTACTTTTTCAACTGTAACTTTTATGAAATTTAAATGTCGATCAAGTATCAAGTATTTCAGAGAAATAATTTGGGGGGGGGAAGGCAGGGCTAGGGATTAAATCCAGAGCCTCAGGCAAGCATTCTGCCACTGAGCTATAATTCTAGCCCTTGATCAAGTATTTCAAAAGAAAATTTAGAATATGGATTGAAATGTACTGTTATCATAAAACACACCAGATTTTGAAGTCAATATAAAAATATACAACATACAAAATTTCTTACATTGATTATATATTAAAATGACAGCAGTTTAGACATGTTGGGGTAAATGAAATATATTAATAAAACTGGCTTAACGTGTTTCTTTTTTATTTTCTTAGCATGACTACTAGAATATTTTAGGCTACATATGTGGTTCATCTTGTATTTCTCTTTAACAAGGCTGTTTTAGAGTTCTGTACTGATACCAAGCTTCATTTCTTTTTTCCACACATGAATTAGGCACTGACCTAGTCACTGAGGATTCAACCATGAGCAAGCCACACCAGGCCCTTGCTGACTCTCCTTGAGCTTATTCTAGAGAAGATAATACACAAGAATCCAAATAAAGACACCGGTTACAGGTAGTGCCATGTGGCAGAGGAAACATAACAGAGTCATCTAGCTATAACTTCTGTTTGCAAAACTAAATGGGCAAGTCCAGGAAGGAAGGCCCATCCAAGAAGGTGGACAAGTGACCTGTCGCCTGAGTGAGGAGGAGACAGCCACAGGGAGACCAGAGGAAAGAGTGTTCTGGTCATGCGCATGTGGGAATAGCAGGACTTGCTAGTTAAATTCCCTTTCGAGAGAGTTTCACCCAAATGTGGTCACTGGGAGTTTCCATAAACCATGTCAAATATACATACATATGTTCCTGGTAAACAAAGGCTAAGGTGCATTAAGGCAAGGACTTTTGTCCAGATTTATATACTGTTAGGTACCAAGTAACTGAGTATTCAATAAAATATTAAGGAATAATGGACAGCTATGTGAATGAGGCAGTACGAAATAAAGAGAATCATGCTAAAAAAAGTCAGTATTATACAGTCTTGGGTACAATGTTTTTTGAAGAATTACTTCCCTCAGCATTAATGAAGAGATTTCAAGTTTAATCAAAATTTTATTTATTATTCTTTCTTGAAAACTAATAGAAATTATACTTCACACACACATTTTTCAAACTATACAAAGTTCACACTGTCAAATAATTTTCAAAATACTTTTTTTTGCAAGCCTGCTATATCCAAGGCACTGTGCTGTGTGGGGTTAGGGAATATAACAATAAATAGAGCATTATTTCTGTTTCTCTTTAATGATCCAAGTTCCCATTTTACTTACCAGCCTGGGGCCAAAGTAAAATACAGATACTTTTCTTAAGTGTTTTATTTTGATAGTTATCTCAAGATGGATATTTATTTATTTGTTTATTTATTTATTTATTTATACAAGAGTCACTTGCTGCTCTCATATATATATATATATATTTCCCCAGGCTCCTCTCATCCTTGACTACCTTTCTCCATCCTGAACTTTATTCCATCCATGACTTAAGGTTCCTGGCACCTTGGTCATTCACTGAATATTTAGATTAATGAATTCATTAACAAAAGGAGTGAGATAGGAATATTGGCTACATAATCATGCTTCGTGTTTGTGTATATATTTTAAGCCAAGAAAACCACAGATTCCTATCTGAATTTCAGAAACATGAACACAGTGGCCCTGGGAAGAGCAGATTATAAAGATAGGTGGGCATCTGCTCGTGAGGCTAGGGCTAAGAGCTATGAAAGGCTGAGCAAGGCAGATAGCAAGGATCAGTGGGAAAGTAGTGGAAGAAGTGAGCAATTACAGAGAAAGGGTATGGAATGCTTTCTCCTAGAAGCATCTAATACCCACAGACAAGCCGCATGGGAGCCAGTTTGCCTTAGATTATGAAAAGAATCCCCACAGGAAAGACTATACTTGTATCCACAAATATCCAAATACAGCATAAAAATGCACACACCAGGCCGGGATGCTTCCTGGGCCCCGTGGGGCTGCCAGGGAGGGAGTGTCACTTGGCTTTGGGGGTGGGGAGCCTGGGGACCTGGCCACAGATGCTCAGTGCTGATGGGACAGGCCCTCCCCGGGCTGGGCTCTTGGCCCTCCACTTTGCTCTCCTATGGCCAGCGTCCATGGAATGCATCCCTCTGACCTTTGCCTGTGTTTATTTCTTTTGGAGGAAATGAAGGGTTTTTTTTCTGATAATTTTTAAGTCAAAAGAGGAACCATACCCTGTCTGGATAATCAGGATGTGGACATAAAGCTGACAGAAGGGAGGGATTTCAGATCAGGTATGTAGTGGGTTAGGTAAGGGTTCATCTTCTTTTATTTGAAGCAAAGTTCCTTTATTAAAACATTATTATTGTCTATGTTTGGGGGGGTTATTAGAGTTTTAAAATGAAATCTTAACAGGAAAATTAGGCATATTTTATTTGATTCTCTCCATGGAGAGGGACTAGAACATTTAATATGAGCGTCGTTTTCCATGTCCAGGCCTAGGTTTAAGAGACAAAGTCAAAGGTAATCCTGCATAAGTTTAGGAATCATCCTTTGCACATGCATTCCCAGTGACTGGTCATTGACTTTTGACTCTTTAACTTAAAAATGTCAGCAGTTTTGAAAAAAGTGAATAAGCTGTAAACTATATACCAGTTTAAGGGTAGTGCTAATTACAGACTGTGCTATGCCTTGAAGCCTGTTGTGTAACTTCTTCGCTTGCCCTCTTACTCATGAAAGAGACTCTGCTTACCTAGTGCAGTGGGTGCAAGTAGAAACCAATGGAAGAACTGGCAAAGCACTTGCTGAACATACACTATTACCCACTTTGTCTTTAATAAAGAAATATCATTATTAACTGACTCTAGACATGTGATATCAGAAGATGTCACCAAGAAAATGTCCAGGGGTGCAAACAGACAAACACACACATACACACCCTCACATCAACTTCATGTTCCTGTAACATTAAATGATTCAACTTCTAATTCCTGGCTGTGAGCTCTCTGGGAGCAGGGCTGTGTCTTATCCATCCTGTGTACTTCAGGTTTAGTATTGTGTATGACTCCGGGTACTTCTGTGTAGTTCCTCATTGAGTTAGAAGAAAATTGATCAGATTAATTTAGATCGCTTTAAGGAATGAGTGCCAGATCGCATCACAATATTACTGAAGTATCTGAATTATAAATAAAGAAGCCCATTGACCCCCCAAATTGTTTGTGACACAGTCAAAGGAAGCCTTTTAGGTGTGGCACAGAAGAACCAGAAGCTGCAGTCCTGTGAAAACAGTCACTTGTGTTTATAAGAGTTCTATTTAATCTACAAAGAATAAAGACCTCCTGTTTCTTCTATACATAACCTCACCTTTGCTAATCTCAGCCTACTTGCATTTCATATGCTTTTAAAAAAATGTACATATATTGTGTAATTTAAATGACATGAATAGAAATAAATGCAAAGAAGATACTCAGCCATGCATTCATTAAGTACCTAATAAATTCCAGTAACTGCGCTTGAAGTTCTGGTATAAAGTGAATGAAACAAGTTTGAGAAGGCACATGAGGATCAATATGGTGTCACAGGATTATAAGAACCACAGAGTGCCATGAGAATACTATGCCTTGTGCAGCCTTGGTCAGGGAAGAGGGGGATTTCCAAAGGTTTCCCAAAAGCATGTCACGCAAAACAAAGCCAAAGAATGTCTTAGAGGGCTGGGCAGAGTTGTGTGTGTGAGGTACCATTCTAGTCAGAAGATAACAGCTTCCTTGGATGCCCAGAAGGAGCCCAGAAATAACCAGTAGTAGCAGAACCACAACTGGTCTCCAGGTTTTCTGAGTCCATTACTCTTTCCATTAACCTGTGTTCCGTTGTCCAGAAAGCCTAGAACATTTAACTTAATAAGCAAAGCAGATTTTAATCATTAACTTTGTAAGGGAGTAATGGAACTGGATTTAAGGAATAGATTTCAGTTCAATTCTTCTCCAGGGCCATGAGCCTTCTATGTTCCCATAGCACCTGTCCAACAAAACCATACAGAACTGTTTCTGGCTCTAGACTGTAAAGCTCTTGAAGAAGGAAGTATATGTTTATGTTTCTGGCAAACCACGGGCATAGTTTCTGGCCCACAGTAAACACTTAAGAAATAATGCTTGAGAGGAAGAAAAGAAGGAAGAGGTTAGGGAAGAGAAGGAATAAAAAGAGGAAAAGGAGAAAAAGTATGAAGGAAAGAGAGAGGAGGGGGAGAGCATGCACATTTAGGATGAAAACCCTTGTACCTGAGGTTGCAGGATATATGAGAACCACATGGTAGAATGGAAAGGCAGATGGTGGCAGATGCCACTATAAGCACTACCTGTGTCTCCGTGCTGACAAAGAGACAGAACAAGGAGCCATTTATCATGAAAGATTTTGATGACAAGGAAACACTGAGCATTCTTTCTGGGAGGCGCTTTTGCTGTGACATTTCCACCAGTGAACTCTGTTCGAGTGAGAAAGCACAAATGTCAGGCATTTGTGAACTATATTTGCCATCTGGGTGTTAACTTCCCTCTTGACGACAATCCTCTCTCACTGGGTGAAATGTGCATTCCTGTATTTAGCATGTGGTTTGCCAAAATCTTCACCTCCAGATATTATTTCTCTGGCTACAAGACTTTAAATGGTGTTTCTATTCTCTAAAGATATTATCATATTTTGTAATTTTTCATTGTGTTACAATTCTTATTCAATGGCCACTAATAGACCTGTGACACTTTTGTGGTTGCCTTTTAAACCATGTTACAGAGTTGGAAGATCCATGAGCTCCTGAATTAGACGTAGTGCAATACTATTTTCACTATTCACTAGCTTGCAACCTTTGCAAGGTAGTTATGATACTCAGCTTCCTCATCTCAGCTTCTATGAAACTTAGCTTTCTCAGTTCATTTTTTGTGATACTGAGCAAAATTGGAAAACAATATATTATGGCTGATTAAATTAGTAAGCTTGAATGTCAAGTGTTTTGCACATTGCCTAGCATACACCTCACTTAACATGTGGCCACCAGTGATATTGGTAGTAATAATAATAATATAGTCCCAGAAGACAAATCACAAACTTGGAAATGTGAAATCTGGGCTGGAAAGAATTGGAGAATTTTCTCTGATGCAGAATAGCCATACTCAGAGACAATTTTCATCTTAGAACTCTCCAAAGGCTGAGATTTCTTCAACAATGATTCCAGAGTGAAAGTGTATTTTTTAGACCAATTTCAAGTAAGAACATTCATGAAGTTTAAAATGAATTTTCTTGATATTCATAATTCCAAACAAATTTTTTTCTCAAGAAACCATCCCCTGCTAATACTCTCTTCCTTTCATGGTGGAAAATTTTGTTCCCTAAACAAAAATATTTTTAATGTTTAGAAAATCAATAATACTTGATAAAAAATTAAAATTACATAGAGGTATAAGAAAATAATTGTTCCACTCTGCAGTGATTTTTAACTTTTAATAATTCCATGAATATTCTTTCAGTCTTTTCCTATACATATGCAAACATACATTATATAATATGAAAATACATTTTATTGAAGTATTGTATAATATATCAAGACTATATACATGCATACTCTTCCATGACCACATGAATATCTCATTTTTTGAAATAGCTGCCAAGCATTTTATTTATGTATGTGTCACATTTTTACCAATACTTCTACTTTTCATTGCTTAAAAAAAGTTTAGCAAACATTCTTGCACATATATATCTTTGTCTAGTGCATAATTATTTCTGAATAATAAATGACTACAGGTAGAATTGATGAGCTAATGGTTATATACATTACTGATTTGTCTTCCAAAGAGATCATATTCTTAAAACTTTAAAACTCTCACCAATAGTGAATGAGATAACCTATTTTCTTAGTGGAACTGACTTAACCTGACACCTGACACTTGCTTTCAATGGTGCTTATCACTTGTGTGCGTGTGTGTGTGTGTGTGTGTGTGTGTGCATGTGTGTGTGTGCATGTGTGTGTGTGTTACCGGTGATTGAACCCCCTGAGCTGCACTCCCAGCCCTATTTTATTCTTTTATTTTGAAATAGGTTCTCACTAAGTTGTGGAGGGCCTCACTATGTTGCTTATGCTGGCCATGGATCTGTGATGTTCCTGTCTCAGCCTCCTAAGTACTGAGATTACAAGTGTGTGCCACCACACCTGGCTCAATAGTGCTTATTGTTTGAAATAGTCAACATGGGCATGGGGTAAATACTAGATTTAAAAAATACAAACTTGAGTACTAGATCAACATCCAGAAGCCTGCAAGGGAGCGATTCATAGAAATTAATAGTCAGTCAACACATATTTCAGTATCTAGCTGTCCAGCCCAAAACAGGACAGGGAAAGGTAAAATGATTGAGTGAGGTAATAAATAATGTCATGTACAAAAGTAATATTGTGTGCAAAAACAGATTAATGAGGAAATAATGTTATGTTCATGATTTTCTGCTTAAAAAAAGTGAGTGTAGTTTGCAGCAACTTCTCTTGCTGCACTTAGAGTGAATAGCTGGATCCTGTCAAATTCCAGTCAGAGGGAGGTGGAATATAAGACCTTCAATTGTATGTTTTCATCTGCTTTCCAAATAATAAGCATGAAGATTGCAATAATATGCTATACTTGTGTCATAACTACTTTCTCAAAACCAATCAAGATTTTACAAAGTATGGTTTTTTTTCCCTTTGTACCTTCCGGATAGTTGGAAATTTGAAGTTACAGTTCCCAAGGGATATGATTTTCTTCACTGATAAATATAGGAAACAAATTTGAAATCTTTTATTTTCTTAGATAAAAAGATTCATGTTTCTAATTCTCTTAGGATGTTTTTTCTCATAAGTATACAAATATTAGAGAGTGTTTTACATGTATTAAATCCTGTGTTATGTGGATGGGCATTGAGTAGCTTAAATTCAGTGCATTTAGAGTGCAAAGATGCATTTAAATAGTACAGGTGTTCCTTTAACATGGAAATGGACATAGAAAAAAACATATAATTTGATTTAATAGTCAGGAAACTGCATTGTGTTTCCTAACATTATGATTTCCACGCCAGAGTGTACCACTGGGACCATTTGCCCATTTCATAACCCTCTCATGGTGAGTACACCATGAAGCTGCCTCCTAATCATTAGTAGAGCATAGAGCAAGGAATTCTACCAAAAATAATTTGTTTTCTCATATAAAGATATCAGTATTCTCCAAAGGTATATTAATGAATGCAAATTCTGAAAAACTTCTTTGAACATCTCTATTTGAAAGTGCTATTACAGGTTAAGGATCTCTAATCTGAAAATTTGAAATATAAAATGCTCCAAAATCTAAAACTTTTTAGTGCCAGCATGATGCCACAGTTGGAAAATTCTGTCCCTGACCTCATGTGACTGGTCACAGTCAAAATGCAGGCACACTAAAAAATACTGTATAAAATTACCTTCATGGTATTCATATGTGGTGTATAGGAAACGTAAGTGGATTTCCTGTTTAAACTTGCATCCCATTCCCAAGATATTTCATTAGGTATACTATGCACATATTCCAAAATCTGAAAAAATTCAAAAGCTGAAACTTCTGGTCCCAAGCATTTCAGATAAGAGAAACTCAGCAACAATGTCTTCTAATACAAATAAAGTTATCCCCTTAATTATTTCTGTATAGATTTACCCTTGTGTGTTAAGAATCATTCATTATTTTGACATGAATTGATTTTTTTCAAGGATTTCCTTCATCTCCTTTTATCCTAGGGAAATATTAATGTTTTAGTAAAAAAAAATTGTAGAGGTTTTAAGTTCATTTGTACCTTGAAGCCTGTGTTTTTTCATTCATTGAAGTTTAATTCTCTATTTTTTAAATTTATATTTGTTGCTACAAGATATTCCCTGGAATATACTTATATTCCTTAGAATTTTCTTGTTTATTTTTTAAGTCTACAACAAAAAGAGCTCTGGGTTAAGGAAAAAATCTAATGTGGAATTTTTTTTCTTTTACTTTGCTGTAATGTGTCTAAATTTTATAAAAATGTGTTTCTTTTCTTTTCCTGATTTAGCCAAAGGAAGGAATCAGCATCCTTTCAATAATAGCAGGCAAGATTATGAGCTTAAGCATTCCCAGTGAGTCCAAACTGTAATTTCCTTCGTCCAGGTCGTTCTGGAGTTTTGATTGCTTATTGCCTTTAAACTTGGAAGCAGTTGTCAGCCCTTGCTCTTTCCCCTAGTTGTCTTGCCAAACTATGCAAATGTAATTCTTGCTTTCTCACAAACCAGACCCAGGGGACATAGTCCTTAATTCTTTCTAGATGGCTTTTTCCCCCCGTCCTTTAGCATACTTCTGTGTTACTCTGACCACAGAACATGGACTATTTTAAACCAAGTCAATGAGACATTCAGTTCCCATATCCATGTTTTTATTTAAGTGTATGTATTGTTTTTATTAAAAAATAACATTTGTCAAAGAATCACAGTCTGAAGCACAACCCGGCTATTTCACAGCTGCAAAAATACCTGAAACAAAATCTTGACGATATTTTTAAAGTCTATTACTCCTTTTAATTGTTGGATACTTGCCTAATATGATTTGAAAATGCACATGAAAAAAATCTCAGTAGTACATAGAAGACTCATGAGAATTTTACATGTTATATATTGGCTCTACTTTTTGGTATTTTCAAGGTGTTTTTTTTTTCCTAAAAATGATTATTTTATGATATATAAAGTATTTTACTTTTCATATATTTACTACTCTTTATTTTTCTCCTGGATTCCTTCAATTAATGCAGTTTTATAGGGACAAGAAAATAATAGAAAAATCAGAGGTTTCACTGCTGTCATTGACCTTTAATGAGTTTTCTTTATTTTAGAGATAAGGAAATAGGGTCCAATATCCTATATGGTTTGTCCAAAGTCACATAAATACCAACTTCAACTGATATCATATAGATACCAACTTAACCAGAGCTCACTTTGTTTTATAATGAAAATTTATTTTCTCAGTGTTATCTATTTTCCCTAAGTTATAGTCCAATGGTCATTGTTAGTTTCTATGAGTTCAACCAAATGAATATTACAAATAGTCAGGAAAAAAAATACTTGTGTCTTTGCTGAACATGTACAGACTTTTTTTGGTCAATATTTCTTCAATAGAACAATGTGACAGTAATTTACACTGTATTGACTATCATAAGTAGCCTTGCACAATGACTTAAAGCATACTAGAGGATGTATGTGGGTTGTATGCACGTACTATATTATTTTGTATAAGACACTTGAGCATCCATAAGACAGTAAATCTTGAGTTATACTACATTTCTAGACAGATTACAGATATTACTGTCATCATCAAAGACTTCAAGAATGCAAAATTGTGGTCCTTCACCATATTCCTTTTTGGTTTACCTCTCTAGCCCCTGCAAAACCTAGCTGGATCATGGCAGATACTGATGGACTACTATCAACTTAACTAGGTGATATTCCTAATCAAAGCTGATGCACCAAATATGGTGTCTTTGCTGGAGCAGACAAGCATATTCAGAAATCCAGTATGCAGGGCCTGTCAGGTGAGCCGATAGCCAGGTAGCAGGGTTCTAATAACAGAGCACTTCTCAGGAATTGGCCAGGAGCTGACTAAAAGTACAAGACCCAGCCACTGGGGTAAGACAGTAATTTCATCACTGGGTCTAGTCCATATAATAAGCTCCAGGGAGCAAGAAATAAGAAAAAAGCCCAATTCCAGAATAGAGCCCCAAAGTCTGGGCTCTAAGATCAGAGGTCAAGGGGTTGGAGTCCCCAAGCAAGGACCCAGACACAGCTGTGCTTCCTTAGGTCAGGACTTATTCCATAGGTAGAGGGAAGGCTGGGGCTCTGGGAAAGACACAACCACAGGGACAGGAGAATTCTGTGTAACCAAGTCCCAAAAAGATCAAAATAGCCATACATAGTTCCACTCCTCACATTTTTGTGCAGCTCTTCAAATATGTATTTTTAATACCTATCTTCTAGGTTTCCCATTGAGCTCGCTATTGAAGAAATAACTTTCAGGAATAAAAGGAGCCACTTCTCTCTCACCTCCTTTTGCTCTTTCCGTAAGTAGAAATACTGCCCAGGAATTCCTGCAGGCCGCTTTGAAAGTAGCCATAGGCATAGCTTTTTAATTAGCAGCTTTTCTGACAACTTAGCATAATGTATTCATTCATTCACTACAGCATCAATTGTTTATGCATTAAAAATATTTACTGCTGGGTATTGTGGTACACATCTGTAATTCCAGTACTTGGGAGGTTGAGACAGGAAGATAGCAGGTTGGAGGCCACCCTCAGCAACTTAGAGAGACCCTGTTTCAAAATAAATTTTTTTAAAAGACTAGTTTCAATCCCTGGGTCATATCTATCTATCTATCTATCTATCTATCTATCTATCTATTAATTAAAATATATATATATATATAGTTGCCGGGCCTGTCTTCTAACACTGATTGCTGTTTTCTTTAAGTAGTATCTGTTTCTTAAGGTTTAAAGGGACTAAAGAAGACAATTCATATAAAGTATAAAGCATAGCATCTTGCAATAATAACTAGCTAAGATAAAATAGCTACTATTGTGGTTTTTACTAATATTAATGATATTAAAACATGATTGTACTGTATTATGGAGAATAGACTTTAATACAAGATTCAGAGAGAAAATTTTAATACAAGATTCAGAGAGAAAAATAAATCTACTTGGAAAGGTTGGAGAAAGCCATTACCAGATGAATCACACTACAGCTTCTTCCTGAAAGTGGAAGAGTCCACCAAATGGTCTCAGAAAGGATGCTGTAGGCAGAGCAGAGGCTTGTCCTCCTGCTGTCATGTATATAAACTATTCACTCATGAATCAGCTGGAAGATGAAGTTTGGAACGTGTAAAGGGCTGAATGAAAAACAGTCTCACATTCTTTGCAAAGGAGTCTGGATTTGGTAGAGGCAAATTATTGTATTTGCTTGAAGATAGTTAAGTCACGAGGAAATAAATGTTATTTTTAATTTTTAAATATCTAACAAAATTTAGAAGCTGAAATCAAATTGAGGAAAGATAGTCCGACAAGCCAGAGAAACACAGAAAGCGAGAAGGCCACTTAGAAGCTATTTAACCAGAAGGGAGGGTATGAGCATCTGCCTGGTTCTGGCCTTTAAATACAAGACATACCAGGAAGCCCAGCCCTGCCCCTGAAGTGGCTTCCTCCCCTCCCCTCCCTTCTTCTTTCCTCCCCTCCTCAACCCCCCTTCCCCTCCTCTGCCCTCTCCTTTCCTCCCCTCCTCAACCCCCCTCTCTCACACCAGTCTGTCTAGATGCCAGTAGTTATAGTGTTCAAAGGACCTTTGAACCTGGACAGGCAATTGCTGAGCCTTGCAAATGTGTCACATTCTTTCCCCCTTCTGCCTCCTTTTTTGCCAAACCACTGGTCATCTGTTTCAGAAGCACTTTGAGGACTCCTTAAAAATGCCTATGCCTACACTCTGCCTAGCAATCAGAATCTCTGGAAGTTGAATATAAAGACTGCACTCTTTTACAATCTCCGTAGTGGATACTGACTCCTGGGGTAGTCCACTAGCCAAGTGGTTCTTATATTGAACTGATCACCTCACTTGCATAGGGAACTTTTAAAAATAGCCCTGGAGGCTCCATCTTGCTAGGGTCAATCAAGGAGTGCTGACCCAGCAAGGGCACCCAGCTAGGGACTAGATACTTAGATTTATCATTGCCGATATTGTCTTCCTGGTAAACTATCCTTCTGCTGATTGAAGAAATGAAATAATTTAACCTCAGAACTTTCCTGGTATCATTATGAAGAAATGGCTGAGTTGCAATTTTATTGAATTAGCCACAGAAAGATTTTGAAAACCAAAGAGGCTGAGATGAAAGAGGGTCCCTCTCACAACTTATTGCTATTAAAAGATGGCCTTGAGCCAGGCGTGGTGACGAACGCTTGTAATTCCAGCATTTGGGAGGCTGAGACCAGAGAATCTGGGTTCGTGGTCAGCCTCAGCTATCTAGTGAGGCATTCCGCAACTTAGTGAGACCCTGTTTCAAAATAAAGAATAAAAAATAGGGCTGGGAGTATAGCTCGGAGGTAGAATGCCCCTGAGTTCAATCCCCAGTACTGCAAAAAAAAAAAAAAAAAAAAGATGAAAAAAAAATGGCCTTGAGAAGTGACAGCAACAGATGACCACAGCACTTACTAACTTTGTGTATTACAAGGTGCATGTTATGCAGAACACCTCCAGACATGGGCTCAGAACTACCTTTGATTCATTTGCTCCACTGCATCAGAGCCCTTTTCTAGCTCTTCTCCCATTGGCTGCAGAAATCTAGGGGAAACTCCTCTGAACTCATAACTCTTGTGTTTCCAGTTTAGAAAGCAAAGATCATCATTTTCCTCTGTCTCACCTGTCAGGGCATATGGAGTTTGAGTTGGCAAAAGATCTATTACAATAATAGACCTGCTTGAGGAATGGGGTGCGATTCAGGACAGAAGAAAAATTGGGAATGAAGCTGCTTCAACAGATAAGCATCAATTCCATGGCTCCACATCAACATTTGGAAAGCTTAAAACAACAACAAGAACAACAAAGATTCCTAAGCTTTGTCCACCATATTAGAATCTAATGACCACAGTAGAAGTGGTTAAGTGACTTAAAATGTGAAATTAAGGTGCCAAAGTGGCAAATCCTACAGAAACAGAACACTAGGTAACTAGCTATCACTTAGAGCAAATAAAGAGCTCCACTCTTTATTTTTTCTCTGGTTTAATGAATCCCTCATGCTCTATTAATGCTGTTTTCTTAGTGAAGATGATAAAAGAAACTTATTTTTTTCTTAGAAAGAATTTCAAGGGAATATTAGGAACAACTCAGAATGTTTGCTCTAAGTTACCAAGGTGGAACAAGCAGGCTTTCAGCAGCAGACCTTTAAGGACTTGCAAGTAGGAAGAAGAATGTTTCCTCCTCCAGTAAAGTGTGAGCCTTTCTATAATCTCTGCTGCTTAAACATCTGTGGAAAGAGAGTAGTACAAGAATGCAAGTGAACTATACTGTCTCCCTGTGAGGAGATTTTACTTTGAAGCAAAGACCTGTCGGCAACAGGACTGACTGCTCACTCATTTGACTGGAAAATTTATGGAAATTTTTCAAAAGAAAAGTCCCACAGCAACTCAGAGCCAGTTAGTGCAGAATTATTAGGGAAGAATGAACTCTATCCAGAGAGTCTGGAAAGACTAAACTGAGAAATTGTTACTTAAACTGAATGTTGAAGATTATCACAAGTTTGCAGGTAGAGGAGGAGGGTCAGGGGAGAGGAGGAGGAAGAGGAGGAGGAGG